>CANNZV010002727.1:0-86577 GCA_947561585.1 Caprella mutica | reverse complement strand
AGGCAAACGTCAGCACTGTTCCCGGCTACATGGGGTTGATCGAAGACGCTGATGAGGCGGTCAAGATTTCCAACCAAGTCGGTTATCCGGTGATGATCAAGGCCAGCGCTGGCGGCGGTGGCAAAGGGATGCGCATCGCTTGGAACGATGAAGAAGCACGTGAAGGCTTTCAATCATCCAAGAACGAGGCGGCGAACAGCTTTGGCGACGATCGGATTTTCATCGAAAAATTCGTGACCCAGCCGCGCCACATCGAAATTCAGGTGCTGTGCGACGCGCATGGCAACGGGATCTATCTGAACGAACGCGAATGCAGCATTCAGCGCCGCAACCAAAAAGTTGTCGAAGAAGCGCCGTCGCCGTTTCTGGACGAAGCCACCCGCAAAGCGATGGGGGAACAGTCGGTCGCATTGGCCAAGGCCGTTGGCTACACCAGTGCCGGCACCGTGGAATTCATCGTCGATGGCGACAAGAATTTCTACTTTCTGGAAATGAACACGCGTTTGCAGGTGGAACATCCGGTCACTGAACTGATCACGGGTGTCGATCTGGTTGAACAGATGATCCGCGTCGCCAACGGCGAGCCGCTGAGCATCACGCAGGACGACGTCAAGATCAACGGCTGGGCGATTGAAAACCGCCTGTACGCCGAAGATCCGTATCGCGGTTTCCTGCCCTCGATTGGCCGTCTGACCCGCTACCGTCCGCCCGCCGAAGGTCCGTTGGCTGGGGGCATCGTGCGCAACGATACCGGCGTCTACGAAGGCGGCGAAATCAGCATGTATTACGATCCAATGATCGCCAAGCTATGCACATGGGGCGAAACCCGCGATGCAGCGATTGAATCGATGCGCAATGCATTGGATTCATTCGAGGTTGAAGGCATTGGCCACAACCTGCCATTTGTTGCGGCTGTGATGGATCATCCCAAGTTCATCAGCGGCGAAATGACGACAGCGTTTATCGCCGAAGAATATCCTGATGGCTTCGAAGGCGTGACCTTGGGCGAAGACGTTCTTAAGCGGATCGCGGCTTCGGCGGCAGCCATGAACCGCGTTGCTGAAATCCGACGCGCACGGATATCCGGGACGCTGAACAACCACGAACGCCACGTCGGCACCGAATGCAATGTCGCGCTGCAAGGTCAAAGCTATGATCTGTCCATCGCAGCCGATCAGGATGGGTCAACCATTACCTTTGCAGATGGCAGCAACCTGCGTGTCGAAGGAGACTGGACGCCCGGCGACAGCCTTGCCCGTATGACGGTGGATGGCAGCCCGTTGGTTTTGAAGGTGGACAAGATCACGCAAGGGTTCCGCATGCGGTCGCGTGGCGCTGATATCAAGGTGCACGTGCGATCGCATCGTCAGGCCGAACTGGCCCGCATGATGCCAGAAAAACTGCCGCCTGATACCTCCAAGATGCTGTTGTGCCCGATGCCCGGCCTGATCGTGAAGGTCGATGTCGAGGTGGGGCAGGAAGTGCAGGAAGGCCAAGCGCTTTGCACCGTCGAAGCCATGAAGATGGAAAACATTCTGCGCGCAGAACGCACCGGTGTTGTGTCCAAGATCAACGCGGCGGCGGGCGACAGCCTTGCCGTGGACGATGTGATCATGGAGTTCGAATAAGGTGGGATTTCGGGTCTCGATCATTGCCTGCGCAGCAGGGGACGCACGGCGTCTCCTGTCTGCGGCTGGCCTGACCGGGACCGGAGAGGCCGACGCCTATAACGAAGCCGCTTTCAGCGGGGTTGAAAGCGGCAACTGGTATCTGCTTTGGCAGAACTGGCACGACGGGATGTTAGACGAAGCCGACTATGCCCGCATATCGCGCGATGTCAGTCTGTTGGCCTGTGATTTGTGCGAAACAACAATGTACGCGCAGACGCGCTACTGGTCGCGTGGGCAGGCGCTTTGGTCTGTGATGCACAATGCGCAAACGGGCGCGGACCACCTTGAGATCACGGGACCTGTCCCAAAGGACGTCGCCGAATTGCACGACATCGCAAAGGCCGCGCAGGCGGCGGATGGCGGCAAAGTGGATCACATTTTTGATGTTCCGGTTGGCTTGTTTGAACGGCAAACCGGGTTTCGCCACGATGCAGCGCATGATTTGCCGTTTACAGGCCTTCAGCGCGTGGCGTCAGTGGCCAAACGTCCGTGGTGGCGGGTCTGGTGACCGGTGCCGTGACATATCCGGTCAAAGCAACCTTTGCGAAAGACTTTGTACTCTATGATCGCGACCAGTCTGGTTGGTCGCGGCGGGGGACTTATGCGCTTTGTTCTGGTGATCTTGCTGCTGGTCGGGTGTCGCCCGCTGGACAGCGAAGCACAGGCGCGTGCAATCGTGAATCGCTGGGTGTTCTTGGGCGAAACCGTGCGGTTTTTGTCGGAACCCGATTGCACTGCGGCGGCGTTTCGGTTGCGCTCGGATTCGTTTCGCCGGACAAATGGCGCGCGGCTGGTACGAACCGTGCGCGATGGTTTGCCCTATCTGGATGCGGGCGAACCGGTTGTCTTTTTGGTGCCGGACGTGTCCCCGAACGAGGTCAGCGAACGGTTGATGTCGGTCAATCTGTTCAAAGGGCTCAGCGTTCTGGGCACCTTCATGGGGGCCGCACGGCGCTGTATGGACGACCCGTTGCAGGCCGATGCGGCGATGCTGTTGTCGTCACCCGACGCGGTACTGATCTTCGATCCCGAAACCTATGTCATGGCGTTGGCCCATGGTCCGTCACGCATCGTGATCTATCTGCGCATCAAGGTTTGAACCGGCGCAACCTGTCGCATTTTAGCTTTAACCCCATCCAAAGGCGCAACTGGCATAGCAGGGGGCAGTTTGCTTCTGGCCCGGCACGCCACGGTGTGTCGCGGCCCCTTGAAAGGCGCCGTTTCATGGATGTTATCCTGCACGTTGGTGCGCACCGCACCGGAACCACCAGTTTTCAGCACTATCTGCGGGCGCATCGTGACCGTCTGGATGGGCAGGCGATTGGCTTTTGGGGGCCTTGGCGCACGCGCAAGGGGATGTTTCACGGCCTACTTGACCGACCCGAAACGCCGCAACAGGCGAAACGCGCGCGCGGGCGGGTGCAACTGAATCTTAAGGGTGCGCGCAAGGCAAATATTGGCGCCCTGATCGTATCCGAAGAAAACATGCTGGGCACGGTGCGCGGAAATCTGTCCGCTGGACGCCTGTATCCACAGGCTGGTGAACGCTTGGCGAGGGTGCACGCGGCCTTTGGCAAGGTGCGACGCATTGTGCTGGTCACCCGCTCGCCCGAGGCGTGGTGGGCCTCGGCCTGGGCCTTTGCCATACCTCGCGGTGTTGCCTTACCCGGTCTGAAAGATCTGGCGGCTGTTGCGGGCGCACGTCGTGGTTGGCGTGATGTGATTATGGATATTCACTGTGCGTGCCCCGACACCCGCATTCTGGTAGCCCCGTTTGAAACGTTCCGCGGCCACCCGGACCGGCTGTTTCACAAGATGACGGGCGCGTTGATTGTGCCTGACGCGGGCGGCGCGTTCTGGGCCAACCGCAGTCCGGACGTCGCGCAATTGCGCAAGGTGCTGTCTGATCGTGGCGACGATCCGACTGTCTTGCCAAACGACAAGGGCCGTTGGTGCCCCTTTGACGACGCGCAGGCCGCGGCCATGCGCGAAACCTATGCCGATGACCTGTTCTGGCTGCGCGCGGGCGCGGACGGGATGGCGACCCTAATAGAAGACCCTGCACCCGAGAGAGCGGAATTCAACCCGCCCCGGGCCATTGACGAGAGAGGACAACGACATGAGCGACCTGCCCAAAGACTGGAAAGATCTCGCTGAGAAAGAATTGCGCGGGCGCGCGGTGGACGATCTGACGTGGAACACGCTGGAAGGTATTCCTGTCAAACCGTTGTATACTGCGGACGACACTGACGGGCTGGCGCATATGGGTGGGCTGCCGGGCGTTGGCCCGTTTACCCGCGGTGTGAAGGCCACGATGTATGCAGGCCGTCCATGGACGATCCGGCAATACGCGGGTTTTTCAACGGCCGAGGAATCAAACGCGTTCTATCGCAAAGCACTGGCTGCCGGTCAGCAGGGGGTTTCGGTGGCGTTCGATCTGGCCACGCACCGTGGCTATGACAGCGACCATGACCGTGTGGTTGGCGATGTCGGCAAGGCAGGTGTGGCCATCGACAGCGTCGAGGACATGAAAATCCTGTTTGACGGCATCCCGTTGGACAAGGTCAGCGTATCGATGACCATGAACGGTGCGGTGATCCCGATCCTTGCGAATTTCATCGTGACGGGCGAAGAGCAGGGGCATGACCGAGCCGTTTTGTCGGGCACCATTCAGAATGACATTCTGAAGGAATTCATGGTCCGCAACACCTATATCTATCCGCCCGAACCGTCGATGCGGATCATTTCTGACATCATCGAATACACCAGCAACGAAATGCCCAAGTTCAACAGCATCTCGATTTCTGGCTACCACATGCAAGAGGCCGGTGCGAACCTTGTGCAGGAACTGGCGTATACGCTGGCCGATGGCCGTGAATACGTGCGCGCCGCGATCAACGCAGGCATGGATGTGGACAAATTCGCCGGACGTCTCAGCTTTTTCTTTGCGATTGGCATGAATTTCTTCATGGAGGCGGCCAAGTTGCGCGCCGCGCGGACCTTGTGGCACCGGGTCATGACGGAATTTGAGGCGAAATCCGAACGGTCCAAGATGCTGCGCACCCACTGCCAGACCTCGGGCGTCAGCCTGCAAGAACAGGACCCCTATAACAACGTCATCCGCACCGCCTATGAGGCGATGGCGGCGGCGCTGGGTGGTACGCAATCGCTGCACACCAACGCTCTGGACGAAGCGATTGCCCTGCCAACCGAATTTTCGGCGCGCATCGCCCGGAATACCCAGTTGATCTTGCAGGAAGAAACCGGTGTGACCAATGTGGTCGATCCGCTGGCCGGGTCTTACTATGTTGAAAGCCTGACCGCTGACCTGATCGAAAAAGCCTGGGCGCTGATGCAAGAGGTCGAAGAAATGGGCGGCATGACCAAGGCTGTCGCCTCGGGGATGCCGAAACTGCGTATCGAAGAAAGTGCGGCGACCCGTCAGGCGATGATCGACCGTGGCGACGAGGTGATCGTAGGGGTGAACAAGTACCGGTTGGACAAAGAAGAGCCGATCGACATTCTGGACATCGACAATGCCAAGGTGCGTGTATCTCAGGTCGCGCGGCTTGAAGACATGCGCAGCACTCGTGATCAGGCGGCGTGCGATGCCGCTTTGGCCGAACTGGAACGGCGCGCCAAAGAGGGTGGCAATCTGTTGGAAGCCGCGGTCGAAGCGGCACGGGCACGGGCCTCGGTCGGAGAAATCAGCATGGCAATGGAAAAGCAGTTCGGCCGTCACCGCGCCGAGGTCAAGACATTGGCAGGCGTCTATGGCGCGGCCTATGAAGGCGATGAAGGTTTTGCCGCGATCCAGAAATCGGTCGAAGATTTTGCCGAAGACGAAGGCCGCCGCCCGCGTATGCTGGTGGTTAAGATGGGCCAGGATGGGCACGACCGGGGCGCCAAGGTGATTGCCACGGCCTTTGCCGACATTGGGTTTGACGTGGACGTGGGCCCGCTCTTCCAGACCCCTGACGAAGCCGCGCAGGACGCGATTGACAACGATGTGCACGTGGTTGGCATTTCCAGTCAGGCGGCAGGGCACAAGACGCTTGCGCCGCAATTGATCGCATCGTTGAAAGAACAGGGCGCCGGCGAAATCATCGTCATCTGCGGCGGGGTGATCCCGCAGCAGGACTACGAGTTTCTGCAAAGCGCAGGGGTCAAGGCGATCTTTGGGCCGGGCACCAATATCCCCCAAGCGGCACAGGACATTTTGCGCCTGATCCGCGAGGCGCGCAGCGCCTGATCGAAACGTCGGCCCGCGTCGTTTTTTGCGATCCAACCAACGCGCGTCCCAACGGGGCGCGCATTTTTTTGTGCATGCTGGTGTGATTGACCCGCTTTGCGGGGGAACATCGTTGTTGTGTTGATCTTGCGCAAATGCGGCTGCGCAGGTGTGTGCTAGGTTGCCTCTTGTTTGCAAATTTGAGGCTTGGCCCATGACTGTTGTCGCGAAACACTCTTCACAGGTGATGCTGGATTATCTGGCTGATGTCACACTGAACAATCCGACATTTTCCGAAGATACGACATTTCACGCCGGTCTGGGCGTGCAAGGCTCAAACACGACATACGGATCAACGGGAACTGTGCGGATCGATGGCTCCGACGTTGTTGTCACTTTTGACGGGCCAGTCACGCTAACGTCGCGGGGCGGCGAGGATTCATTTCTATTCTTTCGAGGAAGCGGCACCTATGTTTTTAACAGCCCGCTTCGATTGGACGGGCCGTATTCCTATGCCGGAATGGTTATCGGGACCGAGGCCGAGAGGCTGAGTGTCGTGGCCAACAGCGATTTTCGCATCGAGTACATCGGTTACACGGATATTCAGACACATGGGTCGTCCGTGTTTTCCGCGAATGACTGCACTGTCGAAAATTGGGGGACGTTGTTTCTGGACAGCGGCAACGGAACGTCGGTTGTCAATCAGATGGGCGGCGAACTCAAGCTTGGGATCTTCTACCGCAACTCGGTATCAAGTCTGGATCTGGACAACTATGGTCTGGTGACTGACGGCATCATTGTCACCGGTTCACACGCCGAAATCCGGCTTTGGGATGGGGTGGTCGAAGGCAATATCGCGATGGGGCCCGGTCACAATAGCTTGGACATGGCCCGCGACGGTCGCGGATTGTTGGAAGGGTATGCAGACGGGCAGTCGGGCGATGACCGAATGTCAGGTAGCCGCTGGGGGGACGACCTGCGCGGTGGCGAAGGCGCTGACCATCTTGTTGGGTATAGCGGCAATGACACCCTGAATGGCGGGGAGGGCGCAGATTTTCTTCATGGGTTTGGGCGCGACGATGTCTTGCTGGGGGGCGCCGGGGCGGACGGGCTTAGCGGCGGCAATGACGATGACACGCTGATCGGAGGCGGTGGGCGTGACCGCTTGCGTGGCGGGGAGGGGGCGGACACCTTTGTGTTCGCCGACGGCGATCTTGGGGTGCGGGGCGAGCCGGACTTTGACCAGTGGGAACTGATCGTGGATTTCGAACGTGGTGTGGATTCCGTGGACTTATCCGGGATCGACGCCAACAGTTTGGCAAGTGGCGCGCAAAGCTTTTCGTTTGTCGGTCGGGCTGGGTTTTCCGGGACTGCGGGCGAATTGCGTTATGATCGGACGCCCGACTTTGTCTTGCTGGAATACGATCTGGATGGCGACGGCGTTGCGGATGCGGGTCTGCGGTTGCGCGGCCTTGATGCGCTGGAAAGTGGCGACCTGATTTTGTGAAGGCCCGGCGGAGATGGCAGACATGAACAAGCGCGCAACGATCCTTTTAGGCATGGCAGGCGGGCTGATCTGGGGAGGATTGGTCCTTTGGAGTGGCCCACTGTTGAAGGACATCGAATTGGGGCTGGCATTGCCTGTGGCGGCGTTTCTTGCGGGGCTGCCTATGATCGCTATGGTCGGACGGCTTGCGCAGCGTCGGTTCTTTGACGATGCGATCATTGACGGCCAGCCGCTACGCGGTGCTGCGGAAATTGATCAAAGAGTACTCAGCAATACCGTCGAACAGCTTGTGCTGGCGGCCTGCGTCTGGCCACTGGCTGGGTTTGTACTGGGGGGAGGAAGCGTTGTGGCTCTGGGCGCGGGTTTTGCGCTAATGCGGATGCTGTTCTGGGTGGGATATCACGCATCGCCGCCGCTTCGGGGGCTTGGCTTTGCCGGGACGTTCTATCCAACGGTTCTGGCTGCGTTGTGGGTTCTGCGCGAAGGTTGGCAGATGTGGGGGTGACAGCGGACCCGATGTAGGCCCGCTGTGCAATGTTTATTCGGCCGGGGCGTGATCGGCCTCGGCTTCTTTTGCGGAGCTTGCCATCATAAGTGCGGCATAGCCCAGAATACCTGACACAAGCGAACCGGACAGAACACCCAACCGTACCTGGTTCATCAGGGCCGCGTCGTCAAAGCTGAGCGAGCCGATGAACAGCGACATCGTAAAGCCGATGCCAGCCAGACAGGCGACACCGTAGATTTGTAGCCAGTTTGCACCCGAAGGCATCCTTGCCCATCCGGCGCGCACCATAACCCACGTGACACCAAACACGCCCAGTTGCTTGCCAAGGATCAGACCCAGCGCAATGCCCAAGGGCAGCGGGGCAAAGAGATCTGACAGGCTCATGCCCTTTAGCACTACGCCCGCGTTGGCAAAGGCAAAGATCGGGATGATCAGGTACAGCACGTATGGCGACAAGCCATGTTCCAAAGAATGCAGGGGGGATTTGCCCCACTTGTCCTTGAGCGGGATGAAGAAGGCCGTCACAACACCCGCAAGCGTGGCGTGCACACCGGATTTCAGCACAAAGAACCACATCACAACGCCCAGCAACAGGATCGGTGCCACGCGGTGCGCGCCCTTGGCGTTCAGCCACACCATGCCAGCCAGCGGCAGAAGTGCGAGGAACAGGTAATCGATCTTCAGCTCGGCGGTGTAAAACAACGCGATGATCAGGATCGCGCCCATGTCGTCCAGAATGGCCAGTGTCAGCAAGAACACCTTGAGCGACGAAGGCGCACGGTCGCCAACCAGCGCCAGAACCCCAAGGGCAAACGCGATGTCCGTGGCTGCCGGAATCGCCCAGCCGCCCACCGTGACCGGATTGCCCCAGTTCAACATCAGGTAAAACGCAGCGGGCAGAACCATACCACCCACGGCTGCCATACCGGGCAGGACCACGTCTGACGGGTTCTTGAGTTTGCCTTCCAGTAGTTCGCGCTTTAGCTCTAGCCCGATTAAGAAAAAGAAGATCGCCATAAGGCCATCGTTGATCCACAGGATCAAAGGCTTTTCCAAGCCTTCGCCGTTCAGAGTGACAGCAAGATAACTGCCAAGAACGGAATCGTAGACGCCGGACAGGCCGGAGTTGGCGACGATCATCGCGGCAACGGCGGATAGCATTAGCAATATACCGCCCGAAGCCTCGTGGCTGAAAAAGCGGTCCAGCGCGCGCAAGAGCATTAGTCCCTCCATTTTGCTCAGGTATTCGGAGCTATATGGGTCTTGGAGGGTAAATATCAACCAAATGCGGTGCGTTTATACTAGGCAGGTGGAATTTCCTGTCTTAACCTTTTTGCAGACACTGTTTTTCGGAACTCTACCATGCTGGAGCTGGATCACATCGCCGTCTTGGGCGAAACACTGGAAGAGGCCGGATCGCATGTCGAGGCGTGCTTGGGTATCCCGATGATTCCGGGTGGCCGGCATGATCGGTTTGGCACGCACAATCGATTGCTGGGCCTTGAAAAAGGTCTGTACGTCGAAGCGATTGCCGTTGATCCGTCAGGGACCAAGCCTGAGGATGCTCGGTGGTTCGGACTGGATCATTTCACGGGCGAAGCGCGTTTGGATAAATGGATTTGCCGGGTTTCTGATCTGGATCGGGCGCTGGCAGCATTGCCAATGGCGGGCAAGCGGGTTGAGGTCGCACGCGGCGATCTGAAGTGGGCGATGGCGGTTCCCGATGATGGGTGTCTGCCCTTTGACGGCGTGTTTCCCGCATTGATCCAGTGGCATTCATCGGTCCCTGCGGGCAAAGCGTTGCCCTCCAGTGGTGCCAGGCTTGACGGTCTGGTTGTGCACCACCCCGAGGCCGAAGCGTTGCAGACGCTGTTGGGGCCGCATCTGGACGCCCCCCTGGTGACATTTGAAACCGCTGATGTGCCCGGATTGAGGGCGCGCCTGAGCGTAGCCGGACAAGCTGCCCGGCTGTGATGATTGTTCGCGCGGCATTGGCGGCAGATGCTCCACAGATTGTTGCGATCTGGAACGACGTGATCGATACGACGGCCATCACCTTTACCACCCAGCGCAAGACAATCGACGGCATTTCACGTGACATTGCCGCCCGCGGGGGAGGCTTTCAGGTGGCCGAGAGTGATGGTGAGGTGATTGGGTTTGCCACCTATTTCCCGTTTCGCGCGGGGCCGGGTTACGCGTTGACCAAGGAACACTCGATTCAGTTGTCGGCCAAGGCGCGCGGGCAAGGGGCAGGGCGCGCCCTGATGGAGGCACTGGAAAACGCCGCCCGCGCCGAGGGGGTCGTGTCGCTGTGGGCTGGGGTGAGTGGAGAAAACCCTTTGGGTGTAGCGTTTCATCGGGCATTGGGATTTGAACAGGTGGCGGTTCTGCCCAAGGTCGGTACGAAATTTGGGCGCATGATGGATCTTGTGCTGTTGCAGAAATTTCTTTGAAACCGGACTGACACTCTGGGAAACCTGACGTAGACTGCGCCTATGTCGATCTGGACTCGCATCACCCAAGCCCTGTCATCCCTTGCCAAAGGCGAAGGGCTGGCGTCTGTCTTTGAACATCTGCGCAGCCCGCCGCAAAGGTCTGTCGCGTTCACCATCGCGGTGATTGCACTGTCCGCCAAAATGGCCAAGGCGGACGGGCTTGTGACACGCGACGAGGTTACGGCCTTTCGCGAAGTGTTTCAGATTGCCGCCGAAGATGAACAAGGGGCGGCACGCCTGTTCAATATGGCGCGAAAGGACGTGGCGGGCTTTGACGAATATGCCCGGCGCATCGCCGCGATGTTTGGCGATGACATCGACACCCTGACCGACCTTATGGAGGGGCTGTTCCATATCGCCATGGCGGACGGGGCCTATCACCCCAACGAAGATGCGTTTCTGGAACGGGTGGCGGAGATTTTTGGCATAGATGACAGACGGTTCCGCTGCCTGCGGTCGCGCTTTGTGCCTGATGCGGCGCCCGATCCCTATGCTATTCTGGGCGCCAGCCCCGACATGCCGATCGAAGATATCCGCAAGCGGTGGCGCCAATTGGTGCGCGAAAACCATCCCGATGTGATGACCGCCCGCGGCGTCCCAGAAGAGGCCGTTGCCCTGTCCGAAAAACGGCTGATCGACATTAACCACGCTTGGGAAGAAATCGAAGCGACGGCACGCGAAGCCGCCCTGTGAGGATTGTCACCTACAACGTCGAATGGTTCGATGCCTTGTTCGACAATCAGGGGCGTCTGCACAACGATAGCGGCTGGTCGTCTAGGTACAATGTAACGCGCGCCCAGCAGACCGACGCGCTGGGCATTGTGTTTACCGCGTTGGATGCGGATGCGGTGATGGTGATCGAAGCGCCGGACACCAGCTCCAAACGCTCTATCACCAAGGCATTGACCGCCTTTGCCGAGGCTTTTGATCTGCGAGCGCGGCAGGTGGTGACAGGGTTTGCAAATGACACGCAGCAGGAAATCGCCTTGCTGTATGATCCTGACGTTTTGACGGTGCGCCACGATCCCCAAGGCGGCCCGGACAGCGTGCCGCCGCGTTTCGATGCCGAATTTCGGATCGATCTGGACATTGATGCCCGCGAGGATGTGGTCAATTTCTCAAAGCCGCCGCTTGAGCTGTCGGTCACCACTGCATCGGGACAAAAGCTGCGGCTGATCGGGGCACATCTGAAATCCCAAAGCACCACACGGGGCCACAAACGCGATGAGGTCATGCGCCTGTCCATCGCCAACAGGCGCAAGCAATTGGCGCAGGCCATCTGGCTGCGCCAACGGATCGACACGCATCTTGAGGCGGGCGAGTCCTTTGCGTTGTTGGGTGACCTGAACGACGGTCCGGGGCTGGACGAATACGAAGGATTGTTTGGGCGAAGCTCGGTTGAAATCCTGCTGGGCGACGGGCCGCATGCCTTGTTTGACCCCCACGGAACCGAAGCGTTGTCGCGCCGTTTGGCGTCGCCGCCGACGTCGGCGCGGTTCTATTTACGCGGTGAAAAACGGTATTTGCAGGCGCTTTTGGACTATATCATGGTGTCGCGCGATCTACGTGCGCGGGCGCCAAAGTGGCGCATCTGGCATCCCTTCGAAGATCCGGTTGCTGGAACACTCCGGAACTGCGCGAGGCCTTGCTGACAGCCTCGGATCATTTCCCGGTGTCGTTGGACATTGATATCTGACCTTACATCGTCGCGTTTCATGCCTATATTGAAAAGATGAAACAGATCGTTGTCCCTGTCGTTTTCGCTGTGGCCCTTGGCGCCGCGTCCCCGTCTTTGGCCCAAGAGGACGAAGGCTTTGGCCTCATGGAAGAAGGCATGAAGCTGTTTTTCAAGGGCCTGATGGATGAAATGGAACCCGCGCTTCAAGAGCTAGAGGGACTGGCGCAGGAAATGGAACCTGCGCTGCGTCAGTTTGCTCAGGAAATGGGGCCTGCCTTGCGGGATCTTATGGGGCAGGTTGAAGATTGGTCAGCCTATCATCCGCCCGAAGTTCTGCCCAACGGCGACATTATCATCCGGCGCAAGACCGAGGATGAGATGGAACAGGGCGAAGAGATCGAGCTTTAGGGGCGGGCGCCATTCGTTTTGCATCGCGGATTTTGGTTTCGCCGCGCTGGCGCGCGTCGACCAACTGGGAGGCTTTGCCCCCCAGACCCCCCAAGGGTATTTGAAAACCGAAGAAGACCAAGGCGGCGTGGTAGATCGAACTCCGGGAAAGGGAGATCGAGGCGCGGTCGGAGGTGCTGGGTGCTTGGCTGCTTCGATAGGATTTGGGGCGGGGTCAAATCACCGACGTATCAATCGTGATCTTCGAGGCGCCTAGCGATTCCGCCAGCGAATTGAACCGCGCCTCGGCGACTTCGCCGTAAAGCGATGCCAGTTCCGGCGCGAGGTGCAGTTTCAGGTGTGCGTCTTGCGGCCCCCACGAAATGTTCACGTTCTCGCTGCCTGCCTCGTCGGTCCATAGCATGGCGCCGATGCGCATTGCTTTGCCCAGAACTTCGGCCAATTGCTGATCTTCGGGTGAAATCAGATCGTACAAATCTTCGAACCGGGTGCCCTGCCGTTTGTTGCGGTAGCGATGTAGCAGCGACAGGCCCAGAAACACCCGTTCGCTGTGTTTCAGCCCGGCAAGGTTGGCGCGGGTTGCGTTGTCAAAGCAGGTTTCAGCGCGGTAATCGGGATGCGCGCGCCAGCTGACGTCATGCAAAAGGCAGGCGGCTTTGATCAGGCGGACCAACTCTGCATCCGCATTGGGAAACAGGGGTTTGACGAACTTGTAAAGACGCCGTCCAAATCCTGGTAGCCGGGCGTCCTTGTGTTCGGCAAAGCGGCAGGCTTCGATCAGAGGATCACGGTCGCGGATGTGCTGGGACATTTGTTCGTACAGCATACCTTCGCGGATGCCATAACTGGAAATGGCAATGTCGGTGGGCTGAAACGTTTCCATCAGTTGCGACAGGACTTCGGCGGCAAAGGGCACAAGAGCCATGCGCGATGCCGAAATTCCGCATTCCTTGCGCAGTGTTTCGTGGTCTTCATGCGCCTGAATGAAATCCAGTGTGGCCGCAACGCTGTCCAGATCCATCCGATATTCATGTAACACATGCAGCGGATAGTCGCGCCGGTGCATGTCAACGCGCGCAATGGCCCGCCACGACCCGCCTACAAGAAACATCCGGTCGCGCTGTTCACCCATTTGGGCAATCAGCGCCTTGAGTTCCTTCTTGATGTATTTGCGGCGCGCCTTTTCGCCGCCCTCCAGATCCTTGAATTTCAAAGGCCCAAGGGCCGAAGTGGCACGGCGCCCAACCTGACCGTCGTGGATTTCCGCCAGTTCCATCGACGAACCGCCAATGTCGCAGACCAGACCATAGGCGCCCGGCCAGCCCAGAAGCACACCTTGGGCTGACAATCGCGCCTCTTCTTCGCCATCGATCACATGGATGCGCAGGCCAGTTTGTTCTTCAAGTTCTGCGCGGAAATCCGGGCCGTCCTTGGCATCGCGCATGGCCGCGGTGGCCACGACCCACAAGGGGGGCAGTTTCATGCCCTTGGCCAACAGTGAAAACCGGTGCAATGCGACGCGCGCGCGGTCCTTGCCGTCCGGGTTAAGATAACCGGTTTCGGACATGCCTTCGCCCAGCCCGCACAGCACTTTTTCATTGAAAAAGAAGGCGGGTGATCGTGCCGCGCCATCGAACACCACAAGGCGGACCGAGTTTGATCCAATGTCCACAACGCCAACGCGGGACAAGTCACGCGCCTTGGGATCGTCGAACAAGGGCCGGTCGAACAGGCCCCAATCGCTTGAATCTGCAATCATACTGTTGATCTCGGCTGCGGCATCCCCAAGGCGACAGTGGCCCTTTGAGACGGTGGGGTCAACCCGCCTTAGTCTTCTGTGTGGGTCAGTTTTGGCACATCTGCAGCCCCGGCTGAACCGCGCCCTGACAAAGACGGGTATTCCATAAAGAACCGGTGACATGAAAAGGCGAATTCGCCTGCGGGAACCTGTTGGCGTTCAAACGTGCCATCAGGCCGCATTACCCAGCTTTGCGCGGTGTCGGCAAGGTTTGCCGCCATGATCTGACTGACGATCTGTGCCTTTACCGTCGGGTTGTTGATTTCCACCCCGGTTTCAACGCGCCTGTTCAGGTTGCGGCCCATCCAATCAGCGGAGGACATGAAAACGCGGGCTTTTTTGTGCGGCAGGCCGTGGCCATTGCCGAAACATACGATGCGGGAATGCTCAAGGAACCGGCCAATTATGGATTTCACCCGGATGTTTTCGCTTAGGCCCTTCACGCCGGGGCGAAGCCCGCAGATACCGCGCACAACGCAATCCACTTTCACGCCTGCCTGACTGGCGCGATACAGTGCGTCGATCATATCCGGTTCAATCAGGGAATTCATTTTCAACCAGATCTGCGCCGGACGTCCTGCTTTGGCGTGGGCAATTTCCGCGTCGATCATTTCGATCATCCCGGATTTCAGGGTGTGGGGGGAAATCAGCAGGTTTTCCAGACCCTCCGGCATGGCATAGCCCGACAGGTAGTTAAACAGCTTGGCGGCGTCACGTCCCAGCGCGGCGTCGCAAGTAAACAGGCTGAGGTCGGTATAAACCTTGGCCGTGATCGGGTGGTAGTTGCCGGTGCCCCAATGGTATACGTCACCAGTTTGTCGCCTTCGCGGCGCACCACCTGGCTGATTTTGGCGTGGGTTTTCCAATCTAGGAACCCATACACCACATGCGCGCCCGCTCGCTCCAGCCGCCGTGACTGACGGATATTGGCGGCCTCGTCAAAGCGCGCTTTCAATTCCACCAGCGCTGTCACTGATTTGCCGTCTTCTGCCGCCTCGCACAGGGCGGCGACAATCGGCGACTGGCGCGACGTGCGGTAAAGCGTCTGTTTGATCGCCACAAACGTCAGGATCGCGCGCCGCCTGAGCAAGAAAAACGCACCACCATATCAAAAGTTTCATAGGGGTGGTGCAGAAGCATGTCCTTTTTGCTTGATCGCATCAAACATGTCGCCGTCGTGGTCTTGCACCCGTTCGGGCACGCGCGGGGTAAAGGACGGCCACAGCAGGTCAGGGCGGCTGTCCAGAACCAGTTCCTTAAGGTCCGCCTTGCCAATCAGGCCGTCGATTTCGATCACCTCGTCTTCGCCCACATGCAATTCGCGCATGACGATCTGACGCAACCCCTTGGGCGCACCGCGCGTCAGGGTTAGGCGCACCACCTCGCCCCGGCGGCGACGTTTCAGGGCGACCTCGAATTCGCGCACGAGGTCTTCGGCTTCTTCTTCGACTTCCAGATCACTGTCACGCAGCACGCGGAACCCAAAGTGCCCTTTGGTTTTGTAGCCCGGAAAAAGGCTGTCGATGTGCAAAAGGATCAGGTCTTCGAGCAGGATAAAGCGGGACTGACCGTCCGGCGCGGGCAGCGGCATAAACCGGTTGATCTGTGCCGGCACCGGAAGCACCGCCAAAAGCGGTTTGCCATCCCGCGTGCGGTCCAGTTGCAACGCCAGACAATAGCCCATGTTGGCGATAAACGGGAACGGATGCGCCGGATCAATGGCCAGCGGGGACAGAACCGGAAACACCTGTTCCATGAACGTTTCAGACAGGTATTTCCTGTCCTGTGGGGTTAGGTTGTCAGGCTGGCAAATGTGAATGCCTGCTGCTGTCATTTGATCCAGCAATTCGGCGAAGGCGTCCTGTTGGCGCGACATCAAACGACGCGCGTTTTCATCAATCAGTGCCAGTTGATCAACCGGCGAAAGCCCGTCTGCGGCAGGTGTTGTGTTGCCCGCCTGTGCCAGTTCGCGCAGGCCAGCAACGCGCACGGTGTAAAATTCATCCAGATTGGTCGCCGAGATCGACAAAAACCGAAGTCGTTCCAGCAATGGCGCGCGCGGGTTTTCAGCGCCTTCCAAAACGCGCCAGTTGAACCCCAGCCAGCTAAGTTCGCGGTTAAAGAACCGCCCCGGCCCGGACAGGTCCAGTTCCGGGAGTTCGACGGGTTTTGCCGTGTCTGCTTTTAGAAAATCGGTTTCCATCATGGGACCCTGTCTAACGCAATTGATATGACAAGAGAATGACGGTTAAACCTGCGCTTCTTGGTCGTTGTGTGCAAGCTCTGCCAACAGCTTTTTTGCAAGAGGGCGGGTCACGCCGCCGCTGCTGCCCATGGCGGCCCGGTCCAGAGCATCGACCAACCGCTGCGCAAACCCATAGCTGCGCGGCATCTGGCGCGTCAAAAAGGGGATAACATCGGGTGCAGGCACGATCTGACGGTCGGCAAACAACTTGGCCAGCAAAGCTGCCAACAGCGCATCATCGGGCTCAGGAAGAGTGGCCGCCTGTGCGCCCATCACCCGGCTTTGCAAGTCAGGCAGGCCAAAGCGCCAATGCGCCGGATCTTTGGCCGACGTCATCAGCAACGCATGGCCCTGTGCAAGCACAAGGTTGTGCAGGTGAAACAGCGCCTCTTCCGCCGGGCGATGCCCCGCAATCCGATCCACATCCTCGACGCAGACGGGGGCCTGCGCCAGTGCCGGAATGTCTGCTTGGGGCAGGTGTTCGGCCGCCACGATTTGCGCGCTTGCAAGGTCTGCCCAAACAAAGGCCAGATGCGTTTTGCCTGCACCGGCTGGACCGCTGAGCACCATTTTATGCGCAGGCCACGCCCGCCAGCCTTCGACCAAGGCCACCGCCATCGCGTTGGCGGGGCTGACAAAAAAATCTTCGCGTCCTCGCGCCGTCTTCACCGGCAGGGGCAAGGGCAATTGTTCAGGCAAGGTCATACGTCGCTTTGGCTTTCTTGGTCCGAAACGGATTCAAGCCCGCGATACAGAAGGCTGCTGCGGTATTGATTTGCGGCAAACCGGGTCAGCACTCCCAAAGCGGCGGCCAAAGGCACAGCCACCAGCATGCCGACAAAGCCAAACAATGATCCGAACACCGACAAGGCGAGCAATAGCCAGACCGGGTGCAGGCCAACCGACGAACCGACCCAGCGCGGCGTCAGGACGTTGCCTTCCATGAACTGCCCGATGCCAAAGATCGCAGCAACGGCGGCGATCAGGTGCCACTCACCCCAGAATTGGAACAGCGACAGGCCAATGGCCAGCGTGCCTCCAAAGATGGCGCCGATATAGGGGATAAAGGTCAAGAAACCTGCAATGACGCCGACAACTAGCCCAAATTGCAGACCAACCGCCCACAAAGACACCGCATAAAACATGCCAAGGACGATGCAAACCGATCCCATACCCCGGATAAATCCGTTCAGCACCCGATCGATTTCCTTGGTCAGATAGCGAACCGTCGGCAAGTGATCGCGCGGGATCAGGTTGTCAAACGCCGCGACCATGTTGTCCCAATCGACCAGCATGTAGACCGCCACGACAGGCACAATCACAAAGAGTATGACGAGGTTTAGGAAGGACATTGCCGAGCTGAGCGCGGTCTGGAAAAGTTCTCCGCCGCGTTCGCGGATAAAATCACCAACAACACCCAGCGCCTGACGCAGTGGGCTGTCTTCGACCATAAACGACGGGAATCGTTCGGAAAGGAAGGCCTGTAGTTGTCGGAACAGCTCGGGCGCGGTGTCGATCAACTGGATGCTTTGCTGGATCAACAGGGGGATGACCGCCAGCGCCAAAAAGACAAAGACCAAAGCGGCGGCAACCGTGATCACCGCTACGGATGTTTGTCTGGTCAATCCGCGCTCTTCCAGCCAGTCGGCCAGCGGATCAAGACAGTAGGCAATCGCGCCGCCCAGAACAAAAGGCAGCAGCACGTCGCCAAGGAACCACAAAACCACCGCGAAAACGACGGTGGCGATCCCCCAGTATTTCATTTGATCACGGACGGGCAGGGCCATGGCGTTACCTCTCTGCCCCTTACATCGCCCGACCTGCGTGCGGTTTCAAGAGAGGAAGCAGCGGGCAGGGGCACAAGACCCCCGCCCAAGGTCGCTTAGTGGCAATCGGGGCGCGCGCCTGGCAGCAGCACTTTGTCGATCACGTGGATCACGCCATTGTCGGCGACGATATCGGCAATGATCACGTTGGCCATTGCGCCTGACCCATCAGCAATCTGCACGCCGTCACCCGCCGTGATGCACAGCCGTTCCGAGGCCAGAACCGGTTTGAAGTAATTCGATCCGGCGGGAATGTCCCCGGCCATCAGCTTGCGGTCGTCGACATGATACAACAGCACGTTGGTCAGCTGATCCTTGTTTTTCGGGCTTTAGCAATGTGTCCACGGTGCCTTCGGGCAGCGCGGCAAAGGCGTCATTCACCGGGGCGTATACGGTGAACGGACCGGGCCCCTGCAGCGTTTCGACAAGCCCGGCTGCGCTGACAGCGGCAACAAGGGTCGAAAAGCGTTCGTCGCCCGAGGCGATATCAACAATGGTGTTGGCCGACGCGGCACCTGCGGTAAGGGCGAGTGCGGCAGCGGCGAGTGTGGTCTTGAGTGTCATGGTCGTGTCTCCCTTTGTAGATGCAAGGGGATACGGGGGGTGTTGCAGCGCGGATCAGTGCGGTCACGCGGGCGTGATGGGCTGTGAGGCAGGGTTATTGACTTGAAAAAGCGGAAGGGTCAGTTTGCCATTTCTTCCATTCCTGACGGAAAGGTTCAGTTCGTAGTCTTGATTTCGGCCAAAAAAAGGGACGATCGAGTTCATCCGGCAAAACTGCAGTGGAATCGCTGAAAAGTTGGTTTATCATTTCTTGTGAAATACTGGCGCTGGACCAATCGCATTCTCTTGTCACAGATCCATGCCAAAGTGCGTCCTCGATCGAGGTGGTGTCATCCAGAATTGTTCCGCTCAGTACAGTTCCTCTGATCTTGGTTCGCCGAAAACGTGCCCCGCCAAGCTCGGCTTGAAAAAGGTTTGCGCCATCAATTCTCGCAAAGCTCAAGTCGGCTCCGTTCAAGACGGATTGCCAAAGATCGGACCCATCCATGAAAGTATTGACAAGAATGGATCCATTGAGACGTGCGCACCAAAGCTCTGCGCCTTCCAATCTAGCATTGCTCAGATCCGTGCCACTCAGATTGGCTTTGTAGAATGAAGCGCCCTCAAGACGCGCACCGGACAGGTCTGCACCTTCTAGGTTGGCATTGTCAAAAATTGCTCCTGAGAGACAAAGGTCTTTCAATTCGGCACCCTGCAAGTTTACTGAGCGCAAGTCGAGCCGGTAGCCGGGATAAGTAGCCAAAGCGTGCTTCCACGCTGTCATCGATTTATTGAAAAAACTTAGCTCAGCTGCACCTAACTTATTAAACGCAAACGGTTCAGTCAAAGTAGGAACGGGATTGTCGAAAACCCATTGGGTTTTGGGCGTCGCGCCCAATCCCCATTCTGCTTCAAATTTGCGTTGTTTTGACAACCGGCGCCCAATAATATGCAATGCGAGCAGAATATCCTCAGTTGGCCGGACTAATTTTTCAACCCATTCTCGGCGTTCGTGGTCGTCTCGAATTTCCGATCTGCTAGAGTTGCCCGCAGATGCCGTTGACGGGATGTCAAGCTTTTCTTTTTCAATCGACGAGCCAGCTTCAAAGGAAATGGGTTCAAAATCTATTGCGTTCGATGCAGGGGCATTCTCACGGATGTAAGCGCACAAAATTTCCAAAATTCTTACATGATCTCGGCCATGGTCGTAATTCGACGAGTCTTGAGCAATGCGTTCCAGCGACAATAGCGCGCCAATCCGGAGCTCGATGTGCGCAACGGTGCTTTCATGCCCGTTGTTCTTGATCGTTTTCTCCGCTCCTAGCATCTCAACCGCCTTATTGATGCGGTCAGTTATGTGGCCTTCTTTTTGGAATTCTATCGCTTGCTGCCTCAACACTGTGCCCCATACCACAAAAGGTGCACCGAGAAGAGCTGCGATCAGCGCTCCCAGCCCAAGGCCAGTAGCGCCAGTGAGGACAGAGTTGCCGCCGGTGTAGAGCTGCCACAGGTGCCAAAGCGTTCCGCTCAATGTTACGAGCCAAACTGGCGAAAAAATAAGCCCAAAAGCCTTTAGAGCGTCTGTTGGACTAAACCAACGTACCTTGCCTTTCGTTGCCCGCAGTATCAGGTAGCCAAGTGTTGCTGCGGCCAAAATTAAAAAAGCTGAAAAGACGATCTGCGCGCCCTCGGCTGAAATCAATAAATCTACCGCCAAGTCTTCGGTTGGTTCGGCCATATCTACCCCTGATGCCACTCAGCGCCATGTTGGACTGATCCGTGCGCGATGGGAAGGGTTCTTGTCTGGGGCGGGGCAAGTCGGTAACAGGGGGGAAATCAGATCAAGAGGTCGCCATGCGTCTGTCCCGTTACTTCCTGCCCGTTCTCAAGGAAACGCCCTCAGAGGCGCAGATTGTCAGCCATCGTTACATGCTACGTGCGGGCATGATCAAACAGGCCAGCGCGGGGATATACTCGTGGCTTCCGCTGGGATTTAAGGTGTTGAAGAACATCGAAAATATCGTGCACGAGGAACAAATCCGCGCGGGGCATATCCCGATGCTGATGCCCACGTTGCAAAGCGCCGATCTGTGGCGTGAAAGCGGGCGGTATGATGACTATGGTCAGGAAATGCTGCGTATCTCTGATCGGCACGGGCGGGATATGCTGTATGGCCCCACAAACGAAGAACTGATCACCGATATCTTTCGGTCTAACGTGTCGTCCTACAAGGATCTGCCATTGACGCTGTACCACGTGCAGTGGAAGTTCCGCGACGAAATCCGCCCACGCTTTGGTGTGATGCGCGGGCGCGAATTTTACATGAAGGACGGGTATAATTTTGACCTGACCAAGGAAGACGCGCTGCACGCTTATAACCGCCATCTTGTGTCATACCTGCGCACCTATGAGCGGATGGGCCTGCAAGCAATCCCGATGCGCGCGGATGGCGGGCCGATTGGTGGCGATTACACGCATGAGTTCCTTGTGCTGGCCGAAACCGGCGAAAGCGAAGTGTTCTATGACAGCGAAATCACCGAGCTGACATTTGGTGAACGCCAGATCGACTATGACAGTGTGGAACAGTGTCAGGCGGTGCTGGAAGAGTTCACCTCGCGTTATGCGCGGACGGATGAGACGCATGACGAAGCCGTATTCGCGCAGGTGCCCGAAGCGCGCCGCCGCTCGGCCCGAGGGATCGAGGTTGGTCAGATCTTCTACTTTGGCACCAAGTATTCCGAAGCAATGGGCGCGACGGTGCAGGGGCCGGATGGCAAATCCGTTCCGGTGCATATGGGATCGCACGGGATCGGGGTTTCCCGTCTGCTTGGTGCGATCATTGAGGCATCCCATGACGACAAGGGGATCATCTGGCCCGAAGGTGTGACGCCGTTCCACTGCGGGATCGTGAACCTCAAGTCCGGTGATGAGGCGGCGGACGCGGCCTGTGAAGCGATCTATGCATCGCTGAGTGCGCTGGGTCTGGAGCCGCTGTATGACGACACGAACGAGCGGGCAGGTGGCAAGTTCGCCTCCATGGACCTGATTGGTTTGCCATGGCGGATCACGGTTGGGCCGCGTGGGCTGAAAAACGGTGTGGTCGAACTGACGTCGCGCCGTACGGGCGAACATGAAGAAATGCCACCCGAGGCAGCCATCGAGCGGATCGCGCAGATCTACGGTAAGGCTGTGGCCTGAAGCAGGTTTTCGGTCCGCTTGCGCGGTCCGATCTGCGCGCGCCTGCGGCGCGCGCTTTTTTGAGTATTTTTATCAAGAAAAAGCACAACGGCCTTTGATATGAGCATGGTTCCGGTGGCGGATACGCTGGAATTTTCCCACTGACGAGGCGTGCCTGCTTTGCTAGCATGGGCCAAGGCGGCAAGCAGGGGAGCGGGCATGATCCTCAGAACTTTGGCAGTGGCAGGTGGGCTGACCGGTGCACTTGGGGCATCGCAGTTTCCTGAATATTCTCAACAGTATATGCAACGCTTGGGCGGCACGGTGGATGAGCTGTCGCGCCAGGTAGAACGATATGAGAGTGACGCGGCGCGGGTTGGGTTGACGCTGCCTGAGTTGCTGGAACAGTTGGGTGACGAGGGTGATCTGAGTGCTACGCAGGCCGGGAACATGGCTGCAGATATTGCGCGGCGTGACCGGTTGGCCAATGATCTTGCTGCGCTTGAGGGCGCGGGGCCGTTCATGCGCGTGCGGCTTGCGTCGCATTTGGGAGATCGGGACATCGCGGCGCGCGCTTACGAAACTTTTGAGCCTGCAGTGCCTGCAACATTTGAGGGCGCGCTTTTTGCTGGGGGCGGGTTTGCTGCCGGTTGGGTGGGCATTTCTGCGTTTTTCGCCTTCTTGGGCGGGCTATGGGCTCTGGTGTCGGGACGCGGGCGGCACGCTTAGACGAATAAGGCGAACGTGCGCGGCAAGAACCGGCGTTTGATACGTCTTGAACACCTGTTCGGTACAAAACCGCAAATGCTGTAGTAGCCATGCGCCGGATCTGGCACGCGGAATTTTACCCCGCCACTGCCTGTACTTCGGCGACAATCCCATCAACGACCTGTGTCAGCAGGCCTTCGTCTTCGCATTCGGCCATCACGCGGATCAGCGGCTCGGTTCCGGACTTTCGGATCAGCAGCCGACCTTTGCCTGTCAGTTGCGCCTCGGCGTCGGCGATGGCGGTCTTGACGGCGGTGCTGTCCAGTGGTGCTTTGTCGGCGCCATAGCGGACGTTCTTGAGTAGTTGCGGCACCGGTTCAAAGCAGTTTGTCAGTTCTGATGCTTTGGCGCCGGTGCGGGCCATTTCGCCCAGAAACTGCAAACCCGCCATCAGGCCATCACCTGTTGTGGCATAATCGGTCATGACGATATGGCCAGATTGTTCGCCGCCCAGATTGTAGCCCTTGGCGCGCATCGCTTCGACCACGTAGCGGTCGCCCACCTGTGTGCGTTCAAGGTGCAGGCCGCGGCCCTGAAGGAAGCGTTCCAGCCCGAGGTTGGACATCACAGTGGCGACCAGTGTGTCGCCTTTTAACCGATCGTCGGCGGCCCAACGGCTGGCCATCAGGCCCATGATCTGATCGCCGTCAGCGACCGCGCCGTTTTCGTCAATCAAGATGATGCGGTCGGCGTCGCCATCAAGACAGATACCAACGTCGGCGCCATGGACCACAACGGCTTCGGCGGCGGTTTGTGGGTGGGTTGATCCGCAACCTCGATTGATGTTCAGGCCGTTCGGCGCCACGCCCACAGGAACAACGTCGGCGCCCAGTTCCCACAGGACTTCGGGCGCTGTGCGATACGCTGCCCCATTGGCGCAGTCGACCACAACCTTGAGCCCATCAAGGCGCAGACCGGTGGGGAGTGTGGATTTGACACGTTCCTGATACCGAAAGCGGCCGTCGTCGATCCGTTTGGCCCTTCCGATATTGTCGGGGGCAGCGGGGCGGGGCCCTTCTTCGATCATGCGCTCGATCTGGGTTTCGACGGCATCCGACAGCTTGAAACCGTCAGGGCCAAAGAATTTGATGCCGTTGTCGACGGCAGGATTGTGCGATGCCGAAATCATGATGCCAAGATCGGCGCGCATGGACGGCGTGAGCAGGCCAACAGCTGGCGTGGGTACAGGGCCAAGCAACAGCACATTCATTCCGGTCGAGGTCAGCCCGGCGGTCAGAGCGTTTTCAAACATGTAGCCTGACAGGCGTGTGTCCTTGCCGATCACCACGCGGTGGGTGCCTTCGTGTTCGCGCCGAAAATGGCGGCCAACGGCGGCACCAATCATCAAAGCAAGTTCGGCAGTCATCGGGAATGTGTTTGCCGTGCCTCGTACGCCATCGGTGCCAAACAGTTTACGCGTCATTGTATGCTCCCTCGCGGATGGCGTCCCACAGGGCCAATGCCTGCACGGTTTCTTTTACATCATGCACGCGCACGATTTGCACCCCTTGCGCGACGGCAGCCAAGGCAACAGCGACAGAGCCGGGCATGCGTTCATTGGCTGGGTTGGCGCCTGAAATTCGGCCAATAAAGCCTTTGCGCGACGCGCCGATCAAGATGGGGCAACCCAGACCGTGGTAGATGGCGACGTTTTTCAGGATGGTCAGATTGTGATGGATTTTCTTGCCAAATCCGATGCCGGGATCGATCACGATCTGATCGCGCGATATGCCCATATCTTCCAACATGAGAATCTGCGCCTCGAGAAAATCATACACATCCAGCAAAACGTCATCGTAGTGCGGATTGTCCTGCATGGTTTCCGGGTCCCCCCGCGCATGCATGACACACACCGGGATACCGTTACGGGCGCAGTAATGCGCCAGCATCGGATCGTGGGTAAAGCCGGACACGTCGTTGACCATGCTGGCACCGTTGTTCACAGCGATCTGTGCCACGCTGGATTTGCGGGTATCGATTGAAATGGGTGCTGCGACCTCTAGACTGACGGCCCGCACAACCGGTTCGATCCGCGCGATTTCGGCTTCTTTTGGGACAGTTTGCGCGCCGGGGCGGGTGCTTTCGCCACCAATATCCAGAATGTCGGCGCCATCTTCCATCATGATATGCGCGTGGCTTACGGCGCGGGTGGTGATGTTGAAATGCCCACCGTCCGAAAAGCTGTCGGGCGTGACGTTCAAAATGCCCATAACGCGCGGCTTTTCCCAACTGACGCCAGCAATCGAAAGACGCGGCGCGCTTAGCCGGTGGCGTGTGATTTCGGGGATGTCGTCCAGACCCACAACGGTGATCGTGCCATCACGATCATGGCGCGCAGCCTTGGTGAACCAACCCGGACCGCCTGCGACGGGCAAGGCGTGGATTGGGCGTGGGCTGTCGTGCCGAACAAAGGGGCGGAAATAACAACTGGTCATGGCGCTGTCACTGGCGCAAGAACGATGTTTTGGCAAGCTTTTCAGAAGAGCGGTTCGCCCAAGGGAACCGCGCGCTGGGGGGCTGGCCCTTGTTCTGGCAAGGATTCGCCTATGACCAGCAGTTCGCAGGCGTCCATCTCGCCAGCAAACCACGCAGCCAGCGCCGGGGAATCGTCAGGCTGGGCTTTGGGGCCCTGCGTGGCGTCCAGTACAATCTTCGATGGTGCCCAGACGCAGACCTGCCCGTTTTTCATCGCCCAGTCCAATTCGGTCCGCGTGGCCACAACCTTGGCGCGGGGGTCACGCGCGGCCAGTGTCCAGCCGTTTTGTTCGATGGCCAAAAGATCAATCCGGCGCTGGGTCATGGTGTGGCGGGTCTGCGGCGCGGGCAGGTCAGGCGCGCCGACGCACAGAATGACCGGCGCGCGGCGCGCTTCCAAAGCGTCCAGCCAGAGCGGCAGGTCCGTGTGGGCAATCGCCGCGTTTGACAGATAGACCACACGCGGGTGCGGGCGTTCTTGGGCGACCTCGTCAGCCATTGCGTTCAACAACTGACCATAGTCATGGCGTGACCGCATGATTTCCACACCCAGTGCGCCCGGGCCGCGATCCAGCTTTTCAACTCGCACAAACGTCCGCAATGCCTGCGGTTCCAGCAAGATGCGTTCGGCGATCCGCTCTGCCAACGTTTCCAGCAGGTTCAGCCGTTCGGCGGCCAATTCATGGGCGATCGCTTCTGTGACACGATCATAGGACAGGATGCGGTCAACGTCGTCGTCGATCACGCCGGTCAGAGGTTCGACCTCGACCACCACATTAAAGCGCAGGCGCTGCGTGGTGCCGCGCTCGGCCTGAAAGGCGCCGATTTCGGCCTCGACGATGTGGTCGCGCAGCGAAATGCGGTCGTGCGGGGTGTCTGAGGCAGTGGCGATGGCACGCTCGGAAGGGTGCGCAAAGGCAAGGCGGATTTCATCGGCCATGCGCGGGCCTCCTTTCCGGACATTTCACGAGGCTGATAGCCCGCCCGGCAGTGCCGCTGCAAGGGCGGCGGCGTCGCTTGGGGCATCAAAACCGACGGTTGGTCAGGTCAGTGGCGGTAAAACAAATGATCGCCGATCTTGGCGGTGCGTGTGAAGGTCCGTGACCATTTTGGGCGCACAGCGGTCGTATGGTAGAAAAGCGCGCCATTGGTCAGCACACGCGGTGCGCCCGATAGCATCGCTTTGGCGACTTTGCCGACCCGGTCCCAACTGGCGGGTTCGTGCACCTTTTCGGGCAGGCCATCGCAGGTGTAGGTGAACTGGCAGGCATATTTCTTGCCGGTGCCCTGATTTACCACGCCACAAATAGAATTCGGATAGCGTTTGCTGTCGCGGCGATTGATGATGACCTCGGCCACGGCGAACTGACCTTTTACGGTTTCGCCTCGCGCCTCAAAGTACAGTGCTTCGGTCAGGCATTGCCACTCCGCGTTGCCCTTGGCCGTGGGCTGGGCATCCAGCCACGCCCGGTCGTACCGTACCTTGCCAGCGCCGCGCAGCGAGTTGCTGACAGGCAGCGGTGTGACCAGCCGTTTGAGATGCGCACCTTCGGCCCGGTTCAGGCCCCGCTGCTCAAGTGTCACAAGCCGCTGGGCTGCCAGACTTGTTTCCGCAACAACTGGGGTTGCAGCCAGAAAAAGTGCCGCGACAAGTGCTGAAATTCGATACATTTTGCTGTCTCAAAGGCCGTTGATCCGCCCCGACGCCACGCTTGACGCGGACAATCGGGACGTGGCCTGATACTAAAAATGCAGCAT
This sequence comes from Caprella mutica, assembly GCA_947561585.1. Lineage (NCBI taxonomy): Eukaryota > Metazoa > Arthropoda > Malacostraca > Amphipoda > Caprellidae > Caprella > Caprella mutica. Next base: position 59,490 of record CANNZV010002727.1, on the reverse strand, counting down.
TTCGTAAACATGTTCCCCCTTGAGGCGTGACGCCGCAGGGGGGGTAGGTCAAGCAAGACGATTGTAACGTCTTGGATTACCGAACTTTTTCGGCAATGGCGAGCTGGGCTGCGGCAAGACGTGCCACCGGAACCCGGAACGGCGAGCAACTGACGTAATCCATTCCGACCGCACGGCAGAAGGCGATAGATTCGGGATTCCCGCCATGTTCGCCACAAACCGACAACGTCAGATTCTGTCCGGTCTGGCGTGCACGCTCAACGCCCATGGCGACAAGCTCGCCCACACCTTCGACGTCCAGCACGTGGAACGGATCTTCGGGATAGACACCTTGCTGAACGTAATCCGACATAAACCGCCCCGCATCATCGCGTGACAAGCCATAAGTCATCTGCGTCAGGTCATTTGTTCCGAAACTCAGGAACTGGGCATGTGGCGCAATTTCGGCGGCCCGCAGGCAGGCGCGCGGCGTTTCCGCCATGACACCCAGCCGATAATCAAAATCGCGCCCCCGTTCGGCCCGGACAGCAGCGGCGACGGCGTCGATCCGGGCGCGCAGCAACTCGACCTCGCGTTTGGCAGACACCAGCGGCAGCATGATTTCGGGCACCACTGGCGCTCCTTCGCGTGACGCGTCAAGCGTTGCCTCAAAGATGGCACGGGCCTGCATGTCATAGATTTCGGGCACGGTGATGCCCAGACGCACGCCGCGCAGCCCCAGCATGGGGTTATATTCCCCCATGCTTTCAACCCGGCGGGTCACATCGCTGACCGGCAAATCCAGCGCCTCGGCCAAGTCACGCAAGCCCGCGCGGTCGGTCGGTAGGAATTCGTGCAGCGGTGGATCAAACAGGCGGATGGTGACGGGCATACCTTCCATAATGCGGAACAGTTCCGTGAAATCAGCACGCTGCATGGGCAGCAGCACTGCCAGTGCAGCACGCCGGTCATCCGATGCGTCGGCAAAAATCATTTCGCGCATGGGGGTCAGGCGGTCAGCCTCAAAGAACATGTGTTCCGTCCGGCACAGGCCAATGCCTTGCGCGGCAAAGTTGCGCGCGGTGGCGGCGTCAGCCGGGGTGTCCGCGTTGGCGCGAATGCCGATGTCTCGTTCCTCGTCTGCCCAGCTCATAAGCGTCCGAAACGCATCGTCCAAGGCAGCTTCGACCATGTCGGGCGCCCCTGACAACACTTCACCCGAGGTGCCGTCGATAGTGATGGTATCGCCCACACGCAAAATGCGGCCGTCTTCGGTTTCAATTTCCTGACGCCGCAGGTGAAAGCTCATGCGGGCCGCGCCAACCACACAAGGCAGGCCAAGCCCGCGCCCGATCACAGCGGCGTGGCTTGTCATACCGCCACGTTCGGTCAGAACCGCAACGGCGGCATGCATGCCACGAATATCCTCGGGCGAGGTTTCGCGACGCACCAGAATGCACGGTTCGTCCCGTGCGGCGCTGGCTTGCGCTTCGGCGGCGGAAAAAAACGATCTTGCCCGTCGCCGCACCCGGCGAGGCGGCAACACCGCGCCCCACCACGTCACGCACCGCGTCTTCGGCAATCTGACGGTGCAGCAATTCGGAAATGGCGTGCGGGTCGATGCGCATCACAGCTTCTTGTTGCGGGATGATCCCGTCTTCGGCTAATCGCACAGCAATACGAACCGCCGCGCGGGCCGACCGACGCACGCGCACCCCGTCAAGGATATGCACCTGTCCATTTTCTATGGTGAACTCGATCTGCATTTCTTCGCGCAGACGCAGGCGCATCAGGTTTGCGTTGTCCTTTAGCGCTGAGAACGCCTGTGGTTCTGTATCTTCAAGCGAAGGCCCGCGTGGATCACGTGTCAGATACAGGCTGCCCATGCCCGGTTGCAGCGCCTCGCGCCCCTGACTTTGGCTTAGGTATCGCCCGGTGATTTGCGGCAGGCCTGTGTCCGAATCGACCAGCTGCAATACGCCCGATCCGCATTCCCCCTGACCGATGCCAAGCGCCATGGCCTGCACCACCAGCCCAAGCCCCGCATCCGCAGGCGCGCCACGGGCCTGACGCAGCAGGCGGGCCGTTGTGCCTTCCCAAGCGCGCGCCATCGAGCGCAGGACCTCGGACAACTGGCGCGACCTGTCTTGCGGGAAAGGCTCTTCGGCTTCGTCTTCATAGGCCATAAGTGCGGCCGACAGCCCCGTCTGACCGATTTCCTCGATCTCGTCGAACATATCCGGGTCCAGCCGGGCGACATGGATGGCATAAGCCTGCACAAATCGCAGATACAATGACGCCGCAGCTTCGCGCCCAAGTTTTTCAGACAACGCCACATAGCGCGCGTCGTTCATGCCAATGTTCAAAATCGCGCTGGGGCCGCCCCAGTCGGGGTCTTCCGACGACGGGCGCACACACAGCAATTCGTCATCGGCAAACGCGGCGTCCAGCGCGGAAATGTCGGGCATGTCGCCTGTTGCAATGCGGTGTACCGCATCAAATGACAACGCAATGGTCCGCGGTACCGGCAGGTCAAGACGCACAAGGCGTTGCAGGCACTTTGCCCGACCGCCATGCGACGGCGTAGTGACCGGAGCCGTCGGGGTAATCAGCGTGATATCTGGCGTCTCGAACTCGACGTGCTGCACTGCGGCATCCTTTCGCTTGCCCGTGCAGCATACGGCGGAAATCGCCTGTGGCAAGACAGAGCAATTCGGCAAACCCGAAGCGTGCCAAAACAACAGCCCACCCTAGAGAGTTTGTTCCCAAAGCCTTTCAGCTTCTCTGGTTCGAAAATACCCTCGGGGGGAGGCCGCAGGCCGAGGGGGCAGAGCCCCCATCCGTGCGGCACCGAAGGTGGCGCACGGCGGATCGGCGCGCGCCAGCGTGCCGAAACCCGTTTTGCGATTAGCCGTCCAGTCGCGTCAGATCCGCGACCTGTCCGCAGGTTGCGCGGATACGTGATAGCAGGTTCAGGCGGTTGCGGCGCACCACTTGGTTATCTGAGTTGACCTGCACCGCCTCGAAAAACGCGTCGATGGGCGCCCGAAGCGCCGCCATGGATTCCATCGCATCGCCAAAGGCTTCGCGGTCAATCGCCGGGGCAATTGTGGCTTCGGCGGCGTCCAACGCGGAAAACAGCGCTGTTTCTGCATCGTCTTCGGCAAATTTCACGTCGGCGCCATAGGAATATTCGACGCCGTCCTTTTCCTCGGCCTGCGCCAGGATGTTGTTGGCGCGCTTGAACCCCTGCACAAGGTTTTCGCCATCGTCCGTGCCCAGAAACCCTTGCAGTGCCTGAGCCCGTTTGACCAACAACGTCAGATCATCGCGGCCCGGCATGGCAAGACAGGCGTCGATCACGTCGTGACGAATGCCTTCTTCGCGCAGGTGCACTTTCAGGCGGTCATGGAAGAAGCCCAGAAGGTCGTCCGAAGTGTCGGGCGTGTGCGCCTTGATCTTTTCGACCCATTCGGGCGCGTCACCTTCGATGCCGTCGATCACCGCGCGCACGGCAGCGCCGAACACGCCGTGGCGAGCCACTTCGGCCAACAGCTCTTCTTTCAGGGCCATCTCTTTTTCACCATCCGGATCAATCTTGTGGCGCAGCAGCTGGGCGTCAATCAGCCGATCCAAGTTCAGGCGCAAATCGTTGATCAGCACCAACCGGATCACACCCAAGGCCGCACGGCGCAAGGCGTAGGGGTCTTTGGACCCCGTGGGCTTTTCATCGATCGCCCAGAACCCTGTCAACGTGTCCAGTTTGTCGGCCAGTGCGACGGCAACAGACACCGGGGCGTTTGGCACGTCGTCAGAGGGGCCAAGCGGCGAATAATGATCCTGACAGGCGGCGGCGATGGCGTCATCCAGCCCGGCGGCTTGGGCATAGTAGCGCCCCATAAGCCCCTGAAGTTCCGGGAATTCATAGACCATTTCCGACGATAGGTCGGCTTTGGCAACCTCGGCAGCCTGTCCGGCGATTTCGGTATCGGCGCCAATCATTGGCGCGATTTCACGAGCCAGCGCCGCGATGCGATCAATGCGGGCGCGCTGCGAGCCAAGTTCACGGTGGAACGTGACGTTGGACAGACGGTCGGTCCAGATGCCCAGCCCGTCGCCCTTGGCCACGCGCAGATCGTTTTCCCAAAAGAATTTCGCGTCAGACAGCCGCGCGGCCAGCACCTTTTGGTTGCCGGCAAGGATTGCTGCGCCCTGATCGGCAGCTTCGATGTTGGCCACGGTAACGAATTTCTCAATCCGTCCGGTTTTCGGATTGCGCACGGAAAAGAACTTTTGGTGTTCCTTCATCGAGGTTTGCAGCACCTCGGGCGGCAAACCAAGAAAGTCTTCGCCAATGTCGCCCATCAGCACGACAGGCCATTCAACAAGGCCTGCGACCTCGGCCAGCAGGCCCTTGTCCTCGACCACTTCCATGCCTTGGGCAAAGGCCAGATTGGTCGCATCGTTCCAGATGTGTTCGGCGCGCTCGGACGGCGACAGGATCACTTTGGCCCGTTTCAGGCGGGCCTCATAATCGGCAAAGGATGTGACATCAAATGGCCCATCCCCCATAAACCGGTGGCCTTCGGTGGTCTGTCCCGCCTTGATGCCGTCGATGTCCAGATCCACCACGTGATCGCCGTGTTCGTCTGTCAAAAGGCAGGTGATGCGGTGCAGGGGGCGGACCCAGCGCAGGCTGCCCGCGCCCCAGCGCATGGATTTGGGCCATGGGAAATTGCGGATGGTCTTTTCCAGCACGTCTGCCACGATGTCAGCCGCCGGACGGCCCGGGGTGACCACGGTCGCGAAATAGAAGCGGCCCTTTTTTTCGTCCTTTTCCACAAGGTCTTCGCGGGCAACACCGGCACCACGCAGAAAGCCTTCCAGTGCTTTGTCCGGCGCACCCACCTTGGGGCCACGACGTTCTTCGCGCAGGGTAGGGGATTCAGGTGTCAGCCCTTCCAAGGCCAGTGTCAGGCGGCGGGGTGTGGAAAACGCCTGCGCGCCTGCGTAGGTCAGACCGGCATCGACCAGACCATCAGTCACCAGCTTTTGCAGATCCTGCGCCGCGCGCGTCTGCATGCGGGCGGGGATTTCTTCGCTAAAGAGTTCGATCAGCAGATCGGGCATGGCGGTGGTCCTCAGTTCCGGGGTGGGCAGTCTTTGCCCAGCGGCGTGCCGTCATAGGCCTTGTCGCCGCATTCGTTGATTTCGTGCCAGACATAGCCGCGTCCGTCTTCGGTGATGGCGACCACGCGGTCGATGCCGAATTCCAGATTGCGGATGCTGGTGAAGGCGCGGGCGGTGCCTGCGTCAAGCTCAAGGCCGATGGCTTCGCTGTCGAAACAATCGAACCAGCCCGGCGCATTGCGCGGTTGGGCGCCCTCATAAGGGGCATAGGTGGCGGTGGCCTCGTCCAGCGTCAGCGTCGTATCAAAGCAGGCGCGGTAGCGGATGGGCGAGCTGTCGGCGTCAATGCCACGGAAGTTGTCTGCAATGATCGGTTCTGGCTGGCCGGTTTCCGTGTGGGTCAGAACAACGTCGCCGTGGCCCGTGGCCTCGACCTCTTCGTAGAAGTGATAGACCTGCAGATAATAGATCGACACGGCGGCGCCGATGGCGAGCAGGGCAATCACGATGGCGATCAGTTTTCCGGCCATGACACTTCTTTGCGGTTACGCCGCAAAGCCCCCTGCTTCGGTTTGAACAAAGGCGTCGGCACACATTTTGGCCAATGCGCGAACGCGGCCAATATAGGCCTGTCGTTCCGTGACGGAAATCACGCCGCGCGCGTCCAGCAGGTTAAAGATGTGGCTGGCCTTGATCGTCTGGTCATAGGCCGGGTGGGCCATAACGATGCGCTTGCCCGTTTTGGGGTCGACATGCTCCTGCGACAGGATCGCGGCGCATTCGGCCTCGGCCTCTTCGAAATGGCGCAGCAGGGTGTCGGTGTCGGCCACATCAAAGTTCCAGCGCGAATATTCCTGTTCGGTCTGGCGAAACACATCGCCATAGGTCAGCGGCTGCGGCGCATTGGGGCTGTTGAACGGCATCTCCATCACGTGATCGACGCCCAGCACATACATCGCCAGACGTTCCAGACCATAGGTCAGTTCACCCGAGACTGGGTGGCAGTCGTGCCCGCCGACCTGCTGAAAATAGGTGAATTGCGACACTTCCATGCCGTCGCACCAGACTTCCCAGCCCAGACCCCACGCGCCCAGTGTCGGGCTTTCCCAGTCGTCCTCGACAAAGCGCACATCGTGGGTGGCCATGTCGATGCCAATGGCTTCGAGCGAACCGAGGTAAAGCGCCTGAAGATCGGGCGGCGACGGTTTGATGATGACCTGATACTGATAATAGTGCTGCAGGCGGTTGGGGTTTTCGCCATAACGCCCATCGGTGGGGCGGCGTGAAGGTTGGACATAGGCGGCAGCCCATGCCTTGGACCCCAAAGCGCGCAGGGTTGTGGCGGGGTGGAAGGTGCCTGCACCGACCTCCATGTCGTAGGGTTGCAGGATCGCACAGCCTTTGTCGGCCCAATAGGCCTGAAGGCGCAGGATGATGTCCTGAAAACAAGTTGGCTTGGGCAAGGTGTCGGCCATTGTCGGTTCCCCGTATCTCATGCCCGCCTGATTAGGCAAGCGCGACCCAAAGTGCAATCACAGGCGTGTGCATATTTTGACGTGCAACGGGGTTTCCATCTGATAAGAAGGTGCGAAGCGACGATAGAACCTTGAAAACAGGAGGTCCGTAACAGGAATGACCAAGACATTTCACGGAATTGTGCTGGCGGCGGGAATGCTGGCTGGCACCGCATTTGCCCAAGACGATATTTCCTATATCCAAATCGAGGCCCGCACCAGCCTGAGTGGTGCCCAAGAAAGTGTTCAAACGTATTTGCAGTCCTTGCAGGACGTGAACGGCTTTGCGTTGGGTGGCGGTTGGTATGGGGTGGCTTTGGGACCCTATTCCCGGACCGAGGCCGAAGCACTGCTTAGAACGTTGCGGCGTCAGGGGTTGGTGCCTGCAGATGCCTATATCGAGGATGCGGCAGGATATGGTCAGCAATTCTGGCCCGTAGGTGCGCAGGGCGCGCAGGCGCCGGTGCCCGCACCGCTGCCCGCGCCGGCACCCCAAACCGCGCCCGAGCCAGTTGTTGTGGCTGAACCCGCGCCTGCGCCCGAGCAAGCCCCGGAACCAGAACCTGTTGTTGATGAAACCCCGCGTGAAGCCCGCGCCAGTGAACGCCAACTGGACCGCGCACAGCGCGAAGAATTGCAGATTGCGCTGAAATGGGCGGGTGTCTATGCCGCCGGAATCGACGGTGCATTTGGCCGTGGTACGCGAAACGCAATGGCCCAGTGGCAAGAGGCCAACAGCTTTGAAGTCACCGGCATTCTGACCACGATGCAACGCGCTGAATTGCTGCGCCAGTACAACGCCGTTCTTGAAGGCATGGGGATGGCGGCCTACGCCGATCCGCGTGTTGGCGTGTCGATGGATCTGCCTTTGGGCGCGGTCGGCTTTGACCGGTTCGAAGCGCCGTTTGCGTTGTTCCAGCCCACGGGCATTGTGGATGGCGCACGTGTGCTGTTGATCAGTCAACCCGGTGACCGGGCGACGATGAATGGCCTGTATGAAATCATGCAAACGCTGGAAATCGTACCGCTTGAAGGCGACCGCGAACGCCGAAGCAACGGGTTCTTGTTGACCGGTGCCAATGACCGGATTGTCAGCCACACCGAAGTGACCCTGCGCGACAATCAGATCAAGGGGTATACTTTGATCTGGCCTGCGGGCGACGAAGAACGCCGGACCCGCGTCCTTGGGCTGATGCAAGCCAGCTTTGAGCGCACCGATGGCGTGCTTGATCCGGCTTCGGTTACGGATGATGGTCAGTCGGTCGATCTGGTGTCGGGCCTACAGGTCCGCAAACCCAAGCTCAGCGCATCAGGATTTTTCGTTGATGACAAAGGCACTGTTCTGACGTCGGCCAATACGGTCGCCGCCTGTGAACGGGTGACGATCGAAGGTGTCTATGACGCCGATGTTGTGGCGCGTGATGATGCGTTGGGCGTGGCGTTGCTGCGCCCACAAGACAGCCTTGCGCCGCGCGGCATCGCCGGGTTCAAAGCCGACAATCCGCGCATATCGGCGGATGTGGCTGTTGCGGGCTATCCGTTTGGCGGCGTTCTGGGCGCGCCGACTCTGACCTTCGGCACGCTTGAAGACCTGCAGGGTCTGGGCGGCGAAACCAATATGAAGCGCCTTGCGCTGGCCGCTTTGCCCGGTGACACGGGCGGTCCGGTGTTGGATGCGGATGGCTCTGTTCTGGGCATGCTTTTACCGCGTCAAGAGGATGGCGCGCGGCGCCTGCCAGAGGACGTAAGTTTTGCCGCCAAGGGAGATCTGATTGTTGATTTCCTTGGTGCACAGGGCATGCGGGCCGGGGCCCGTAGCGGCGGCGCGTCACTGGCGCCCGAAGACCTGACTGCGTTGGCCACACAGATGACCGTGTTGGTCAGCTGCTGGGATTGATGTGGGCGTAGGGTGGGTTTGTAACCCACCTTCACTTGCCAAACAGGCGTTTCAATGCGCCCCACTGGCTGAGCAGCACACCGGCAAGGATCAGGACCAAGGCGATCAAAAGCGACGGGCGCAGCGGTTCATCCAAGATCAAAACACCCAGAAACACCGACCACAGCGGCACTTGATAATTTGTCAGGCTCATGAAGACCGGACCCGCGCCACGGATCACCAATACGCGCAACAGGTTGGCTCCGGCTGTTGGGATCAAGCCAAGAATGGCAACAATCAGCAGGGTATCCCCATCCGGCATGACCGGCGGGCCTTCGCGCAACCACGCAAGCGGGATGACAAATGCGCTGCCAATGATCAGTGGCACCGCAGCCAGCCCAATCGGGTCAACCGGGGGCAGGCGGCGCATCACGACAGAACTGACCGCATAGCAGGCCGCCGCACCAACGCAAGCAAGCCGTCCCAGCGGCTCTAGCGCGTTGCCGGTGGGCGCCAGTGCTTCGGGGCCGATCAGCACTGCAACCCCGGCAAAGCCGATCAAAAAGCCGATCAACCGGCGCAGGGTCATGCGTTCGCCCGGTACAAAGAAATGCGCCAACGGCAACACGATCAACGCAACCGACGCCATCGACACCCCGGCAAAGCCCGAAGTCACATATTGCAGCCCCCAAGACAGCAACATGAAGGGCAGGGCAGTTGACAACACGCCCACCACCATGACGGCGCGCCACGGGCGGTCCTCTGTCAAAAAGAACCGTCCCCCCAAGGTGCCCCAAACTGCCACGGTCAGAAGAGTGGCAAAACCAATGCGCCCGGCGGCCAACCAAAACGGGGTCATACCGCGCAAGGCGATTTCCATAAACAGGAAGGTCGCCCCCCAGATCAGGCCCAAGGCCAGCACCATAAACCAGCTTTTTGCGGTAATCTCGGGGGGTGGGGATGTCATGGGGCCTTGATCCTATGCTGGGACAAGGCCCCATGGATTACTTGCGCAATCTATGGTGCAGGATGATTGGAACAACAAGGTCTTCTTCATCCGTCAGGTGGCGGGTCAGAAACCCGTTCAGCGCCTCCAGCGTGTCGCGCAGAGGCTTTGCCTCGTCTGGCATCTGCGCGGGCTCCAAGGTGGCCAATGTCACCACCCGGTTGCCCTGTCTGCTCAGATCGTCCAGCACGCGGTCCAGCGTATCGTGGTCAGCCTCAAGCATTTCCAGCCCGCGGGCAAAGCGCGGGTCGGCGGCCTCAAGCTCGGGAAAGAAACTGCGGTCTTCCCACGTGTGATGGCCGTGCAGGTTGCGCGTCAGGATATGCCCGAAATGCGCCAACCGTTCAGCGTACCGATCGTCAGGCGTCTGGCGATCCAGAAACCGTTCGGTTTCGGTTTGCAGCAAACCGCCCAACTGACGAAAGGCCACATGGGCGCCCATCCAATTGCGTGTCTTTTGTGCGAAACCCGGATGATCCTGCCAGCCGTCGCGTGGCAGATCCCGGAGCAGGGTCTGCATGTCTTCGGGCAGCCCCGCGCGATGTGCGATGTCGTATGTCATCGCAACAAGATGGGTGTGCGTTATAGTGTAACAAGGCGCAGAAATGCACAGCGCAGTGGCTGTCCGCGCGCAGCAGGTTCACGGATTTACCCTAGGGTTGATGACTTTTGCGCGATTTCGTGGTATTGGTAAGTATTTTTTATGGAGAGTATTATGACCAGACATTTGCGCTTTGGCGCGTGGATATTCTGTGCGGGGCTGGCGTCACAGGCCGCCGCGCAGGACAGCAATCTTGATTCAGTTCAAGGCTATCTGAGTTCCGGCGGCTGGGACGTACTGATTGCCCAACCTGTGGACCAAGCCCAGAACGCCCGGATCGAAAGCCTTAAGAAACAGGCGTTTCTGTGTGAGAACGGATTGATGGGGCAGGATGCGGATTGTTCGCAATCCACCGAAGCCTATGTTGCCGCAATTGCCCCGCTTTATGCCAAACCCGCAGCAGGTGATCTGCAATGGGAGATGTCAACGGTATCGGGCATGGATTGGGGGGAAACTGTCAAATCAGCCCTGATAGAGGGGCTGAAACAGGAAAGTGCCCATTCTGCGGACGGGTTTGAGTTTGATACCGGCATCGCCCAAGTCGCGAATTTCGACACAGTTCAATATGAAATGCTTGTTCTTGATCTGAAGGATTGCGGGCAGGGTTTAGTCAAAGTGCCATGCACAGAAGAACGTCAGCAACAGGTCAAAAAAGTCATCCCGCTGGCCGACACTTTTGCGCCCTACCTGCGCATTCGCCCGCAGGAGTGACGTTATGGGAGAGTTCGAAAACAACGTTGCAGGCGCGTTGGCTGACGCGCACGTTCAGGAAACCTTGATCACCCAGATGGAGAAAAACGAAGATTTCGCCGCCCTTGTTGGACAAGCTGTGCGCGCCCACAAGCGCAAGCAACCAAAGATTCACACGCTGGCGTTTTGGAAGCGGTCGGCGGTGTTCGGCCCGTTGATTGCGGCTGTAGTGTTCTTCGGAGGGATCACGGGTGTGATGAAATGGCTGGATACCACGCCGCACCTTGTTGTGCACAAGGCGCTGGGAACCGACAGCCGCGTCGTCGCCTTGATGACGTCGACATCGGACAACCCGGACAATGCGTCGTTGCAGACTGCGCTGGAAAGCCGAGTTGTGCAACTGATCGAAATTGACGGGGACGAACCGTCGCCGCTGTATTCCGTTATCCGCAAGGTGGTTACGGATAGGCCGCTATTTGTATCGCATGATTTGCGTCCCATCGGGGTGGAGCCTACCGAAGACATGTATTCCCAAGACTGTCGAACCGAACTGGCAACGTATCGCGACAAAGAACACATTCTGACCCGTGAAAACCTATCGCCTGCGCAGGCACAGGTGTCCAAGATCAAGCAAGAGCTGGAAGCGGCATTGGCGGCGGACGACAAGCGAAAAGCCTATGATCTGTTCGAAAGAACCCATCGGTTGCAGACGAATGTGGGAACGGTTCAAGCGACGCTGGATGATCTGGCAGACAAACGAAAAGCCAAGCGGCAAGAATGCATCGCCGAAGTGTCCAATCCCAGTATGTCGATCACTTTTCACACCGATCTGTCACGCGACAACGTGGATGTGCGTTTGCGCCTGTTTCGGATTACAAAAGATAGGGACTTTGTACCGGTGCCCACCGAAGCGAGCGACCACTTCAAGGTGTCCCTAGGGTCGATCAAAGGTGAAAAACCTTACAGCATTCCGATGGCGCTGGTTTCAGAGTCTGGCGGGTTGTTCAAGGTTAAGATCAATCCTGAAGACGTCTCAGGCCAACTCGACGAAACCGATATGATCTACACACTCAAACTTGAGGCCGTGCGCAGCAAAGTGCCCGCTAACACTGCCGATTATCTTGTAGGCGCGGTTTTTGAGGTCAACAAATGAAAACGGGGGCCATGTGGCCCCCGTTCCAATCGCAGTGAACCGAAATCAGTTCTTCGACTTGTCGACCATCTTGCCCGCGGAAATCCACGGCATCATGCCGCGCAGTTTTTCGCCGGTTGCTTCGATCATGTGTTCGTCATTGTGACGACGCGACGCCTTGATGGTCGGCTGACCAACGGCGTTTTCCAGCATGAAGTCACGCACGAATTTGCCTTCTTGAATGTCAGTCAGGACCTCTTTCATGCGGGCTTTGGTTTCGTCGTACTTCAGGATGCGCGGGCCGGTGACATACTGGCCATACTCGGCTGTGTTGGAGATCGAGTAATCCATGTTTGCGATGCCGCCTTCATAGATCAGGTCCACGATCAGTTTCACTTCGTGCAGGCATTCGAAATAGGCCATTTCCGGCGCGTAACCGGCTTCGACCAGCGTTTCAAAGCCGCAGCGGATCAGTTCAACCAAGCCACCGCACAGAACGGCCTGTTCGCCGAACAGGTCGGTTTCGCACTCTTCGCGGAAGTTGGTTTCGATGATGCCCGAACGGCCGCCACCGATGGCGGAACAGTAAGACAGGCCAATTTCCAGCGCTTTACCGGTGGCGTCATTGTCCACAGCCACAAGGCAGGGCACGCCGCCGCCCTTGGTGTATTCGCCGCGCACGGTGTGACCGGGGCCTTTGGGCGCCATCATGATGACGTCAACGCCTTCTTTGGGTTCGATCAGGCCGAAGTGCACGTTCAGGCCGTGGGCAAATGCGATGGCCGCGCCTTCACGAATGTTGTCGTGTACGTATTTCTTGTAGGTTTCTGCCTGCAGTTCGTCGGGCATGGTGAACATGATCACGTCACACCATGCTGCAGCTTCGGCGATGCCCATCACGGTCAGGCCTTCGGCTTCGGCTTTCTTGGCCGACGGCGACCCTTCGCGCAGAGCAACGGCAAGGTTCTTGGCGCCGCTGTCGCGCAGGTTCAAAGCGTGGGCGTGGCCCTGCGACCCATAGCCAAGGATCGCGACTTTTTTGTCTTTGATCAGGTTCACGTCGCAATCGCGGTCATAATATACGCGCATTTTGTTCATCCTTCCGATGGAGTGTTCATTGCGCTGCACTCTACGCTGACTGCGGCGAGGGTGTTTGCGTTTTTCGGATTGTTTTGGCATTTTGGGAAGAAGCCATTCGTCAAAAGGCAAATATGCGGAGAATTCATGCTTGATGATGTCGATCGGCGCATACTGCGCCACTATCAGGCCGCGCCCGAGTCACCAGCGGCAGAGTTGGCGGAGCGCGCCGGCGTGACAGGGTCGACCTTGACGCGCAGGCTGGATCGGATGCGCAACGAAGGCGTGTTGCGGGGCGTGCGTGGGGTAATCCACTGGCCTGCGCTGGGCTATGGGGTTGAGGTCAGTTTGCGGGTGACGCTGGACAAAACCCAGCCGCGCGCTTTTGATGACTTTATGGAAGCAGCCCGCGAGGTGCCGGAAGTGCTGGAAATCCAGACCTTCCTTGGGCAGGTCGATGTTCGGTTGTCAGTGATCGCGCGTGATATGGCGCATTATCAGCAGCTTTACCGGGACCGTCTTCTGACCCTGCCGCATATTTCTGACATCGAACAACTGATGCATGTGGCCAAGGTCAAGGCGCAGGAAACGTTGCCGCTATGATTGCGCTGGACGGGATCGACCGCGCTCTTTTGCGCGCGCTTAGCGAAGACATGTCAGCCAGTGCAGGCGCTTTGGGGCGTGATCTGGGGTTGTCGCAACCCGCAGCGTGGCGCCGGATCAAACGGCTGCGTGACGCGGGCGTGTTTCGGGGGGCGCGGCTGGATGTGGATGTGGCGGCGCTGGGCTTTGGGGTCACGGTGTTTTTGGGCGTTAAACTGGCCGCCAAAGGACGTGTCAGCCTTGAAGATTTCGAACGCGCCGTCAGCGCGATCCCCGAAGTTCAAACGGTGGAACATGTTCTGGGGGCTTACGACTACCGGCTAAGGGTCGTGGCGCGCGACATTTCCGATTTCGAACGTGTTCTGCGCCGTCGGATCATGACATTGCCCGGCGTTGGCAATCTGGACGCCAATGTACTGCTCAGTGAAGAACGCAGGCCGGGTCCATTGGGCTAACCCGCCGTTTCTTCTTGATCCAAATACTCCGGGGGAGGCCAAAGGCCGGGGGCAGAGCCCCTTTGCGCATTGGCTATGCAGTCCGGCGCAACGCTTCCGCTTCAAACGCGCGCAATGACAAGCGCGACGTTTTTCCGGCGCAGTCTCGGTTCTCTAATTCAGGGAACAGAGCAACAATTTCGTCCCGTGCGTCGTCATCAACACTATTGAGTGTTTGTTGGCCGGGAAACAGGGATTCCGCCGGGCAGCATTCGGCAAAGACGATCTGATGTTCGTCAAACAGAAAATGGAAATACTCGACCTGCGACTGTTCGACGGGTCTTATCGTGTCGTCGTTAACCAGGTGTTTGGCGGCAACCAGAACTTCGGGTTGACCAAACAACAAATCCGCTTGCGGGCCGCGCACCAGCATGCGGTGGTTGGGCGACACATACAAATCCCGCACATTGCCAATGGCGCCAGCCCTGAATCGGATGGGGGCGTGTGCGCCGGTGCCTTGCACTTTGCGTGACCCGATCCAGCGGATCTGCTGAGGACCGTTGTCCAGCGTGTCCACCAGATCGCCATCGCGCAAGGTTTCGATAAATCGCGGCCCTTCCGGGGTGTCGATCAGCGTCCCTCGAGCAAAGCAGATCAAAAGCGACAGGTCGCTGCTGAAAAAACCGTCGCCTTCTTCGCTGGGGTCAATGATGCCGTCGCCGTTATAGTCGATGGGTTCGACGGTCGGCACTTCGATGGGGTTGATGCCTTGTTCCACCTGATCCACCAGATCGACGCCTGCCACCATGACCACGTCATTGAGCACGGGCGCAGACGGGTCTGTTGATTCAAGATCCTGCGCGTCAAAATTCAGATAGCGGTCGCCCATGCCTTTCCGGCCGTCCGGGATGTCGGCGCCATCCCCAGTGCCTGTGTAGTCATAGGTGTATTTGGCGATGCCGTTATAATAGTCGTAAGAATTGTCGTAGACGATGATCTGTTCGATGGTCGAGGCATTGGTCAGCGCGCCATTGGCATCAACGTTGTTGACCACGACGGCAATGATGTCGTCATCTTCGAACACAGCGGTGCCGTTATGGATCATCAGCTCGCCGCCACCACTGGCATTGGTATTCGCCTGCGGATCATTAAGCACGCTGAATCCATTCAAAAGAATGGTTTCTGTAGCCACTTCGCTCTTGCCTCAGTCGGGTCTGTTGCCCGTTTTTTGACTTATTTTGGACAAATTATGCGGAGTTCGCCGCGTTTTAGAAAGGATTAACCTTCCCTTTGATGAGGGTGCGCAACCTTTTGGTGTAAAATTGCCACGCGAAGGCATAGCCTGCGTCAAAACGGGTTTTGCCAAGTGGGGTGCCACGCGCTAACGCTTTGGGACCAATAGGAGGAGAACACGATGGCGTTGCTGGGAACGGTCGACCCGAACGGGCTGGAAGAATTTTCGGTGGTCTTTACGGACCGCTCGTTGAACCACATGTCGGCAGCCTTTCAACAGGTCATGCGCGATATCTCGACCATGTTGGGCGAAGTTTATAACGCCGATGCGGTGGCTGTGGTGCCCGGTGGTGGCACATTTGGGATGGAAGCGGTGGCGCGCCAGTTTGGGCGTGATGCGAATGTATTGGTTGTGCGCAACGGGTGGTTTTCGTTCCGCTGGAGCCAGATTTTTGATGCTGGCGGTTTTGCTGCCGAAACCACAGTGATGAAAGCGCGCCGCAGCGGCAACGCGGTTGACGCGCCCTTTGCACCAGCGCCCATCGAAGAGGTCGAAGCCAAGATTGCCGAGGTGAAACCCGACATTGTCTTTGCCCCACATGTTGAAACCAGTGCAGGCGTCATTCTGCCCGATGACTATATCAAACGACTGGCAAAGGCCGCGCATGACGTGGGCGCGTTGATGGTGCTGGATTGCATCGCGTCAGGGTGCATCTGGGTAGATATGAAGGATACCGGCGTTGATGTGCTGATCTCGGCGCCGCAGAAGGGGTGGTCGTCCACCCCGTGCGCGGGTCTGGTCATGCTGTCTGAGCGGGCCTTGGCACGGATGGAAGACAGCACGTCGGACAGCTTTGCCATTGACCTGAAGAAGTGGCGCCAGATCATGGAGGCCTATGAAAAAGGCGGGCATGCCTATCATGCGACCATGCCCACGGACGGGCTGCGGCAGTTCCGCGACACGATGATGGAAACCCGCGACTATGGCTTCCGCCGTTTGAAAGCCGCACAGTGGGAACTGGGTACAAAGGTGCGCGACTTGCTGGCATCAAAGGGGATACAGTCGGTGGCCGCCGAAGGCTTTGGTGCTCCGGGCGTCGTGGTAAGTTATACCAACAGTCCCGAAGTGCAATCCGGTCGGGCCTTTGCCGCCAAAGGCATGCAGATCGCGGCGGGTGTGCCGCTGCAATGTGACGAGCCGCCCGAGTTTTCGACCTTTCGGCTGGGGTTGTTCGGTCTGGACAAGCTGTATGATGTGGACGCCACTGTCGCGCGGCTAAGAACCGTTCTGGACGACGTGATCTGACCCATGTGATCCAACGGGGCGCATGCGCGCGCAGGTTGGTATGCGTTCAGGCCACGCAGGCCCAGGGGAGGGCGCTGCCCTCCCCAGACCCCTCCCGGGATATTTTGGGCAAATGGAAACAAGAATGCGCTTTAGCGAGCGCCGAGGCCCAGTTGCATCAGCGTGGTGCGCAAAGGTTTGAGCGTGTAAAGGCCGTCAAGCGCTTTGGCCCGCAGGTCGCGCAAGGCCGGGTCTGACAGCATCGACGTCTTGTTCAGCAGTGTTATGCCTGCCACGCGCGCACGCACATCCGCGATACGGTTGCTGTGGTACGCGTCCAGCATTTGCCGGTCGCCCAGACCCTCGGGGCGGGCGATGGCAAGGTCGCGCAAGGTGGCAAGATCCTTGAGGCTCATGTTCAGGCCTTGTGCGCCGATGGGCGGCACAACGTGGGCGGCTTCGGCAACAAGAGCGATACGCTGGGCGCTTAGCCGTTCCGCCTCTTGGGCAATGATTGGCCAAACTGTGCGTCGTGATGCCAATGTAAGGGGCCCGAACAGATGGCACGAACGTTCTGACATTTCGTGTTCGAACGCGGAGTCTTCGAGCGTAAACAGGCGCTCGGCCTTGGGGCCTTCCTCCATCCAGACGACGGCCGAGCAAGGACGGCCTTCGAAATCGGGCAAGGGGACAAGTGTGAATGGCCCGCCAGTGCGGTGGATTTCGGTTGATACATTGCAATGCGGGATGGGGTGCGTGACGGCAAAAGCCAGCGCCTTTTGGCCAAAGCGCGTGGTCTTGACGTCAATGCCAGCTGCCTGTCGCATGGGCGAATTGCGCCCGTCAGCTGCGATCACCAGACGGCACGACACGCGAGTACCGTCAGACAGGCCAACGCGGGCCTCACCTTCGCGCGTGAAAAGCGAGGTGGTGGCTGTGCCGGGCCGGAAATCCACGCGGGCCAGTTCGCCCAGCCGCGCGGACATTTCCCGGCGCAGCAGCCAGTTGGGTAAATTCCAGCCAAATGGCAAATCCGAGATATCTTCGGAATCGAAATCCTTGATGACACGCGGTTCGGGTGTCTCGCCTCCGGCATCAACGATGCGCATGACCTGAAGCGGCATCGCGTGCGGCAAAAGCCTGCCCCACACACCTGCGTCGTCCAAAAATGCGCGGGCTGGCTGCAGAAAGGCGGTTGTGCGCAAATCAGCCCCATCGGCATCGCGTTGGGTCACTGGCGGGGATGGGTCAACGCACAAGACGTCGAACCCTGCTGCGGCAAAGGCGCCGGCTGCCGTCAGGCCGGCGATGCCGCCACCAGATATGACAATGTCGTAGTCCATGGTCTATCTCCTTGTTCCATATCTAGGGCGGACGGCAGGGAATGGCCATGCGGCTGAACGGCCTAAGCACCTGTCCCAAGGGGCCATGACGTCAGGTGAGGCGCGCAAGAAATGCGTTCAAATCATCGGTGTGATGATGGATGTGGTCGCCCTTTGCAGGAGTCGGCGCCACGTGCACCGTGCGCATGCCCATGTTGTGCGGCGCGACAAGGTTTCTTGGATCGTCTTCAAACATCGCAGCGCTATGCGGAGACAGGTTGTCTTGGTCCCAAATGGTCTGGAACGCGGTGGGGTCGGGTTTTGGGGTATAGCCTGCGTGTTCGACGCCATAGATTGCGTCGAACGCTTGCTCAAGTCCGCGCGCCTTGAGCACACGTGCTGCGTATGGCGCACTTCCGTTGGTGTAGACGATTTTGCGTCCGGGCAGGGCCGCGATCAGATCACGCAGGTGCGGATCAGGGGTGAGCACAGCAAAGTCGATATCATGCACATCGACCAAATAGGCATCGGCATCAATGTCGTGTTCGCGCATCAGGCCAGCCAACGTGGTGCCATGTTCGGCCCACCAATGTTTGCGCAGATGATCGGCCTGGGCGTGATCAACACCGACGGTGTCCATCACAAACCGGGTCATGCGTGTTTCGATCTGATCAAACAACCGCGCGGCTGGGGGATACAGAGTGTTGTCCAGATCAAAGACCCAATGGCGGACATGGGCAAAGCGATCTTTTGGCATGATATGACGTCCCGGTCTGCCGTCGCGCCGGAATTGGCGCACCTAGGACACAGGTTTAAGTTAGCGGCGTACCTGCGACAATGCTTGACTTGCTGTTATTGGAATGGGTCGCATACGCTGTCGCGATTGACGAGGAGGGGTTGATGACACAGACACGAACGCCAAACAAGGACGCCTATGCGCTGATCCTGGAAGCGATTGATTCGGGCGTGTACCGGCCCGGCGATCGTCTGGTGGAAAGCGAATTGGCCGAACGGTTCGGCGTATCGCGCACGCCCATCCGAGAGGCATTGCAACGGCTGGAAACGCAGTCTCTTTTGACGCGAGACGGTCGGTCGTTGATTGTGGCGTCTTTGGATCACAACCAGATGGCCGAGCTGTATGCCGTTCGGACCGAGCTTGAAGGCCTTGCGGCGCGCCTTGCAGCACGCCACGCGACCGAGGAAGAAGTGCAGGTCTTGCGCGAAATGGTGGAAGAAGACCGTGCCTTGATGGATGAACCGTCTGCCTTGGCGCGGGCGAACCGCCGGTTTCACAAGATGATCCATCTTGCGTCGCACAACCGGTTTTTGGTGAAACAACTGGATCTTGTACACCGCTCCATGGCGCTGATGGCGACAACGTCCTTGGCTGCTGAAGGGCGCGGAGAAGTTGCCATGTCGGAACATCAGGCGATTGTCGATGCGATTTCGCGTCGCGACGAAGACGCGGCCTACCGCGCCTTGCGGGATCATATTTCGGTGGCGTTTGTAACCCGGCTGAAACTGGATTCACTGAGCCATCACGACAGTTAGGTCTGGATCAATCCGGCAGGTGCTCGGCATCGGCAGTGTCAGGTGTCGATTTCCCGTGCTGTGTCTTGTCCCAGTAAAACGGGTTGGTCACCGTTTCCCACAACGCCTTGTAAATCGCCAAGGTTCCAAGTGGGAAATAGGCAAACAACGTCGGCACCCAAGGCATCAGTCCTGTATGGCGGGTGCGCGCCACTGCGGTCAATCCAACGATCAGCGATATGCCTTCTGCTGATAGGAATACCGCCGTCAGTGTCTGCAATATTGGTGGCGAAAGATGTCCGTCCAGCGGATGGGGCAGGCCCAGCAGGATCAGCCAAAAGGACCACAACACCGGGGCCAGCGTGAATTGCAGGATCGCCGTCAAAAACAGCACTTGCACGCCCAATGCACGAAGCAGGCCCAGATCCCGAACCAATTGAACGGGACGACGACTGTGGACCCACCACGTGATGCAATACCCCTTCAGCCAGCGCGACCTTTGTTTGACCCATGGCCAGAACCGATTGTTGGCTTCTTCGCGGGTCACGGTGGGGACAAACCGTGTTTTGAACCCTTGGCGCGCCAGACGCACTCCCAGATCAGCGTCTTCGGTGACATTATGCGCATCCCAGCCGTGGACGTGCTCTAACGCGGCGCGGCGAAAAAAAACGGTTGTTCCACCCAAAGGGATGACAAATCCCAGACGGGCCAGCCCCGGCAACACAACCCGGAACCACGTTGCATATTCAACCGCAAAGCACCGTGAAAGCCAATTTGCATGCGGGTTGTAAAAATCCAGAATGCCCTGAAGGCAGGCTACTTCGGGTGGGGCGCGGCTGAATTCCGATGCAATGCGGCGCAACTGGTCCGGGGCGGGCGCGTCTTCGGCATCGTAGATGCCAACAATCGACCCGCGTGTGAAGGGCAGGCAGTAGTTCATGGCGCGCGGTTTGGTGGTGATTGGCCCTTTGGGCACCTCGATCACGCGCATCCATGAGGGCAGGGCGGTTTGCTCCAGAGTTTGGCGGGTTTGGTCGTCGCCCGCTTCAAGGATCAAAGTGACGTCCAACAGCGTTCTGGGATAGTCCAGCCGCTGCAGTCTGGCGATCAGAGGGACGACAATGTCGTCTTCGCGGTACAACGGAACCAACAGCGACATGCTAGGCAATACCTGGCCATTCTCAATCCGGGACAGGGCACGTGGAGGCGCCAACAGCGCGGCCAGCTTCATGCCTTGTGAGACGACCAAGGAGCCAAGCGCCAGCATCAGGGCCACCCCAAAGAATGTCGCGGGAAAGAACCACAGCAATGCCAGCCCTACAGCGGCAATCCCAAGGCCAATCGCGCGCCGCACCGGACTGGCGCTGTTGATGTCGCGACAACTGTCTTCAGGCTTGGGCCAGCATTCCGCGCGACGGGCAAGTGCATCACCATGGATGCGCCCGATTTCGCTGTGAATGTCGGCCTCGGTAGCCACAGCCATGATGATGTGTTCTTGGGCAGGCGGCAGCATTTCACGAATAGCCGCGAAATCATTTGGCCGCGACGTCGCAATGACCAGCGCGTCGCCCAATCGAAACCATGGCAAAACCCCAAGGGCAAGGCAGGTTTCGGCTGGTAAAACGGTGGCCAGTTTCGGGTCGGCCGGGCTGCCCCGTGCATCTAACGCCATTGCGCCAAAATGGCGTGCCTGCGCGGTGCGGATTTGTTCGGGAGTTGCCAGC
This sequence comes from Caprella mutica, assembly GCA_947561585.1. Lineage (NCBI taxonomy): Eukaryota > Metazoa > Arthropoda > Malacostraca > Amphipoda > Caprellidae > Caprella > Caprella mutica. The sequence goes on along the minus strand of CANNZV010002727.1, from coordinate 38,354 downwards.
GCTTCGGCTTCCAGAACCTGTGCAACGGGTTTGCTTGTCCGCGCCGCTTCGGCCACGGCGCCGACCATTGTGCGCGGACTGACAGTACCATCGTCCAAAAGCAAACGGCTGACCGGTTGACCGCGCGCCGCCGCCCCTTGCGCCAGATGCGCGTCTGCAAGATCAAGCCGTTGCGTGCCCATGACCGTCCCCGTCAATACGGGGCCAAGACTGGCATGGAGTCGTTAAGCGAATGTAACCGACTTCTTAAGAGAAGATTAACGCAGTGTTATCAGGCGTTTGCCATCGAGTTCGCGAAACGTTCAAACAGGTAAAAGCTGTCTTGCGGACCTGGGCTCGCCTCTGGGTGGTGCTGAACGCTAAAGATTGGACGGTCAGCCACGCGAATCCCACAGTTTGATCCATCAAACAGCGACACATGGGTTTCTTCGACACCGTCCGGAAGGCTTTGGCTGTCCACCGCAAACCCATGGTTCATCGATGTGATTTCAACCTTGCCGGTGGTGTGGTCCTTGACCGGGTGGTTGGCGCCGTGGTGGCCGTGGTTCATCTTGATGGTTTTGGCCCCAAGCGCCAAGGCCAGCATCTGGTGGCCAAGGCAGATACCAAAGATCGGCAGGTCCGATTTATCCATCAGGTCGCGGATCATCGGCACGGCGTATTCGCCGGTTGCTGCCGGGTCGCCGGGGCCGTTGGACAGGAAAACGCCATCCGGATTGTGCGCCATGATGTCATCATAGGTGGCCGATGCGGGCAGCACTGTCACGTCGCAGCCAGCCGAAGCAAGGCACCGCAAGATGTTGCGCTTGGCACCGTAGTCAACGGCGACGACCTTGTGTTTCGGGGCGTCTTGGCGCGCATAGCCATCAGGCCATGCCCACCGCATTTCATCCCAGCGGTAGCTTTGCGCGCAAGTCACATCCTTGGCCAGATCCAACCCTTCGAGGCCCGAAAAGGCGCGGGCGGCTTTGACCAAAGCTTCGATGTCGAAATTGCCGTCGGGGTCATGCGCCAAAGCAACGTGAGGTGCACCTTGCTGACGGATTGCGCGGGTCAGGCGACGCGTGTCGACACCGCCAATCGCGATACGACCGCGGGCGGCCAGCCATTCGGACAGTTCCTGCACTGCGCGCCAGTTCGAGCTTTGCGTCGGCATCCATTTGACCACCATGCCCGCTGCGACCGGATCAGCGGTTTCATCGTCTTCGGGCGTGACGCCGGTGTTGCCGATATGAGGGAACGTAAAGGTCACGACCTGACCGGCATAAGACGGGTCAGTCATGATTTCCTGATACCCGGTCATGGCTGTGTTGAAACACAGTTCGGCCGTGGTCTGACCGGTGGCGCCGAACCCATGACCGTAAAAGATGGTTCCATCGGCAAGGGCAAGGCAGGCGGTAGGCTTTGTCTGAGCAGACATGACGGCGACTCCGGGTGGCGGCAAATTGCGCGGAACCTAAGGTCTGGCGGGCAAAGGGTCAAGAGGAAGGGTGATTTCAGGATTTGTATGTTTTCAATGACTTACCGGTGTCGAACAAGGTTGCGTCAAACTGGGTCATCTCGTAAGTTGCGCTTTCGTGTAAACCATGGGGATGGGATTGTCATGGAACTGCGGGAACGCGTGAACGCAGCGGTCAAACAGGCAATGAGAGACAAGGCGGCAGCCCGCCTGTCGACGTTGCGCCTGATCAATGCTGCAATCAAAGATCGGGACATTGATGCTCGGGCTGGTGGTCAGGAACAAGGCGTCGGCGATGCCGAAGTGCTGACCATTCTTGGCAAGATGGTGAAGCAGCGCCGGGAAAGCGCGCGCACCTATGAAGAAGGCGGGCGTCTTGACCTTGCTGAGCGCGAAATTTCGGAAATCGCGGTGATCGAGGAATTCTTGCCCAAGGCTTTGTCTGAAAAAGAAACCTCAGCCGCCGTAGAAGCTGCCGTGGCCGAAGTTGGCGCAGAATCAATCCGCGATATGGGGCGGGTCATGGGTGTGCTGAAGGCAAAATACACCGGACAAATGGACTTTGGCGCCGTGGGGCCGATGGTCAAGGATCGGCTGTCGAACAGCTAAGCAGGCCTTGCGTGCGGTTAACGACCGCGCGCAGTTTCGCTTGATTTCTTAACGACCGCAGCGGACATTAACTTTATGTTAAAGGTTTGTTCGCTGCTCGTTCTTATGTGCTTTGCTGCACCCGTCTTGGCCGATATTTCTGGCGTGATCCGCGTAAAGGATGGGGATACCTTTGATGTTGGCGGACAAACGGTCCGGTTGCACGGCATCGATGCTCCTGAAACAGATCAGTTCTGCGGCGGCAATTCCGCGCCTGTCTGGCCGTGTGGTGGCTGGGCTGCGGGCGAAGTGCGGGCGCGCTATCAGGGGAAACAGGCCCGGTGCGAGGTTGTTGATGTTGATCGTTATGACAGGGCGGTTGCACGCTGTTTCGTCGACGGGCAGGACGTTGGGCGCGCATTGGTGCTTGATGGGCTGGCTTTTGCCTTTCGTCGCTACTCCATGGACTACGATCTGGATGAAAAAGCGGCCGCAGTGAACCTGCGTGGCCTGCACAGTGCGGGCGTTCAATCGCCAGCCGCCTATCGCAGCATGAAACAGGATATCCGCACGCGCCGCAACGCTGCCGAAGCGCCTGAGGGGTGTACCATCAAGGGCAATATCAGCAGTGACGGCAAGCGGATTTACCATGTCGCGGGCCAGGTGTGGTATGGTCGGACAACGGTCAATCCCGCACAGGGCGAACGCTGGTTTTGTACAGAACGCGAAGCACAGGCCGCAGGCTGGCGCCGGGCGAAAAAATGACTCTGTTGATACATGTTTGATCCGTGTCAAAGCGGTCGCGTGCGGGTGGTGCAATCGTACGTGTGACACAGACAGAGGAGACGCAGATGTCGCACACACCACATGAATTGGCCGAAGAGTTTCCGGACCTTGCTGACAAGATCAGCCAGCTCAAACAAAGCGACGCGCATTTTGCCAAGCTGGCCGACAGCTATCATGAGATCAACCGTCAGGTGCACCGCGCCGAAACCAACGTAGAGCCCATGGAACAGCTTGCCGAAGATCAGTTGCGTAAGCAGCGCGCGGCGCTCAAAGACGAAATCTATGGAATGCTAAAGGGGTCCTGAACGCAGAGCCATAGATATGGGGCCTCGGTAGAAATGCCGGGGCCTTTTGCTATTGCAGTTGGGCCTCGATGGCCGAAACGATACGCCGGGACATGGGCTTGGTTGTCGATCCATATCCGGCCACGTAGTCGCCATTCGCATCCAACAAAATCTTGTGAAAATTCCAGCCCGGCTCAAACCCGTGCGCTTGTTTCATCCATGCGTAAAACGGGTGGGCGTGCTTGCCCTTGACTGACGTGATGTCGGTCATCGGGATATCCAGTGAAAAATTCACTTCGCAGAAATCTTTGACCTTCTGCGCGCTGTCCAATTCTTGGCGGAAATCGTCCGAAGGCACTGCCAACACAACCAGCCCTTTATCACGATATGTGTCGTACAGCGTTTGCAAACCATCATATTGTTTAGTGAAGGCGCATCGCGATGCGGTGTTTACGATCAGAACAGGGCCGCCGTTCCAGTCATCCAATGCAAGGGTGCCTCCATCAATGCTGTCGAAGGTGAAATTGCTGCCCGCCGTCATGGGGACAGGTGCAAGGGTCAGGAATGACAACAAAAGGATATGCAAGCGGGTCATGTCACGCATCTGGCTGTTCTTTTGATAATGGTACGCAGGCATTTCGATCTTGGATCACTTCTTTTGTCTTGGGCTTAACCATTTTGAGGGATCAAAGGTGAATGCTATGATGGGGCAGGCAAATCATAGGTGCAGCATGGCCGGAGGCTGGAGCCGCGATGGCGCGGTGGGTGAACAGATCGAAGCGTCAATCAATGATGAACTGGCGCGGCTGCGCGCACGCAAGGCGCCGGTGGGCGATAGCCTGACCCATTGCGCAGAATGCGAAGAGGAAATCCCGCAAGCCAGACGCGAGGCGATCCCGGGTGTCAAATTGTGCATCGATTGCATGCAAGAACGCGACGCCGCCTTTCAGGCGCGCGGCGGGATCAATCGGCGTGGTTCGAAAGATAGCCAGTTGAAGTAGGCTTTGGCTTTACGAGTGCTTTGAGCGGATCAAAACAGGAAGCTGGGCAACATTGGATTGTCGGTTTTGATGTATTTGCCAAAGCAAGACAGACACAGCGGAACATTTTCCGTGGATATCATGTAGCTGGTATTTTGCGTCGTTCCGATATGATCGACGCACAGCGCGCAATGGTCGTGATCCCCATCGTCATGCCAAGTCTTGGCTTGCCAAGAATAGGCGGGATTCATAATCAGATCCACGGGGTCCCCAAGCGTGAATGGCAGAACCCGGTAGGTTGCCAATTCAATTTGCCGCTTGCCCGGTGCCAGAAAATTATTAACCTTAAACTCCCACCCGCCGTTGACTTCGTGCCAGACACCGGACAGCACTGGGCGGTCCGTGCACAAAAAACCGATGTAGCGATCCTTTGCTACAGGGATATCTTCGCCAAAGCTGTCGGGAACAGAAGTGCGGTCAACAGGCCTTCCAGCCAGACTGATTGCCCCCAAGGGTGCAGTGTATCCTGTCGCAGCGATCTCTCAGATACGCGAAAGATCGGCAGCGATGACAAGAATTCAGAAAGGATGCGATCTGCCACTGTGCGGTCAACGTCTAGGGGCGGCCGGGCATTGCCCGGCCATTGCTGATACGGTCAAGATCTTAGTCTTCCATCGCCTCAAGCTGATCAATAAAGCCTTCGATCATCGATAGGCCCTTGTCCCAGAACTTGGGGTCGGTTGCGTCCAGACCGAAAGGGGCCAGCAGATCAGAGTGGTGTTTTGATCCGCCCGCCTTGAGCATGTCGAAATACTTGTCCTGAAACCCTTCGGGCTGTTCTTGGTAGGCAGCGTAAAGCGCGTTTACCAACCCGTCGCCAAAGGCATAGGCGTAGACGTAGAAGGGCGAATGGACAAAATGCGGGATGTAGGCCCAGAAGGTTTCATACCCTTCCATGAAGTCAAACGCTTCGCCCAAGGATTCTGCCTGCACGGACATCCATAGCGCGTTGATGTCGTCCGGGGTCAGTTCCCCGCCGCGCCGCGCGTCATGGAGTTTGCATTCGAAATCATAAAACGCGATCTGGCGCACGACCGTGTTGATCATGTCCTCGACCTTGCCCGCCAGCAGCACCTTGCGTTCGGCGTCATTTTGCGCGTTTTCCAGCATCTTCTGGAAAGTCAGCATTTCCCCAAAGACAGACGCGGTTTCGGCCAGCGTCAGCGGGGTCGACGACAGCATTTCGCCCTGACCGGCGGCCAGCACCTGATGTACTCCGTGACCCAGTTCATGCGCCAGTGTCATCACATCGCGCGGTTTGCCCAGATAGTTGAGCATCACATAGGGGTGCACGTCCGTCACGGTGGGGTGGGCAAAGGCGCCGGGCGCCTTGCCCGGCTTCACTTCCGCGTCGATCCAGCCTTTTTCAAAGAACGGCGTCGCAATGTCGCCCATGCGTGGGTCAAACGCGGTATAGGCATCCATCACCATCTTGCGCGCCTCTGGCCATTTGACGATGCGGTCGCTTTCCATCGGCAGCGGCGCATTGCGGTCCCAGACCTGCATGCGGTCCAGCCCCAGCCATTTGCGTTTCAGTTCATAATACCGGTGCGACAGGCGCGGGTAGGCATTGACCACGGCGTTGCGCAGCGCCTCGACCACCTCGGGTTCAACGTCGTTTGACAGGTGGCGCCCGGTTTGGGCTGTCGGCATCTTGCGCCAGCGATCAAGGATTTCCTTTTCCTTGGTCTGGGTGTTGTGCACGCGGGCAAAGGTTTTGATGTTGTCGCCAAACACGCGGGCCAATTCGCGCGCCGCGGCTTCGCGTTTGGAACGGTCTTGGTCGGTCAGGAAATTCAGCGTCGCCTCGATGTTCAGCTCTTCGCCGTCCATGTCAAAGGTCAGGCCCGCGATGGTTTCATCAAACAACCGTTCCCATGCGTCCCCAACAACGCCCAGATCGTGCAGGAATTTTTCAAGCTCGTCCGAAAGCTGGTGCGGCTTCATTGCACGCACGCGGTCAAAGGCGGGTTTGTAACGCGCCAGATCAGCATTGGCGGCAAACAGCCCGTCAAGGAAATCATCGTCCAGCCGGTTCAGTTCCAGAGTGAAAAACACCAGCGGCGTGGTGAAGGTGGTGATCTTTTCCTGCAGGTCGGACATCAGCTTGGCCCGTTCGGGATCGACCGTCATCTGGTAGTACCGCAAGCCTGCATAGGACATGATGCGCCCGGCGATGCCTTCGATCTTTTCGTGGCGGTGTACGGCCTTCAGGAAACCCGCCGCGTCCAGCGTGCCCAGTTTGCCTTCGTAATCGGCGGCGAATTCTGCACAGGCTGTTTCCAGCCACGCCAGATCACGGTCCAGTTCAGGGGCGTCCGGGGCCGGATAAAGGTCGGTCAGGTCCCATTCGGGAAGGTCGCCCAGATCCTTGCCCCCGGCACCTGCGCCTGAGTTTACGTCAAAAAGCCGGTCGGGGCGGGGAAAGCTGCTGCGTGTCATCTGGAACCTCTTGTCAGTTGGACAAGAGATAGGGGCGGGCAGGGGCGAAAGGCAACCCGGGCAAAGAGGCAAATTTCCATCTGAATTTGCCTCAATGTCAGGTCACAGCGTTATGGCCTGCATAACCTGCGGTTCAATCACATCGACACTGGGCAATCCGGCGGCCAGTTTTTCTGCCGATTGTTCCAGCGCCGGGAAGGTGCGGTAGTGGCAGGGGATCACGGTTTTGAAGTTGAAATACCGTGCTGCCGCATAGGCCGCCTGTTCCATGTCCATGGTATAATAGCCGCCCGCCGACAGGATGCCGATGTCGGGTTTGTAGTAGTCCCCGATCCAGTCCATATCCGCCATGATGCCGGTATCCCCGGACAGGTAGAGAGTGTGGCCATCGCCTCGGATCACAAATCCGATCTCGGCGCCCATATAGGCGCCGCGCCCGTCCAAGGTGATGGACGAAGAATGCGACGCGGGTACCATGCTGACCTCGACCGCCCCAAGGGCTATCTTTCCGCCCTTGTTGAAGGCGTGGCCTTCTTTTGCGCCCTTGGAAAACAGGTATTGGGCCAGTTCGTACATCGCAGAAACCGGTGCGCCGGTGCGTTCGGACACTTCGGCGATGTCCTGTGTGTGGTCAAAATGCCCGTGGGTGACAAGGATATGCGTGGCACCCACGATGGCGGCGTCGGTGTCGTGGCCTTCCATCATGGGGTTGCCGTTGATCCACGGGTCAATCAGCAGCACCTGATCTTCAACCTCGATCCGAAAGGATCCGTGTCCCAGCCAAATGATGTTCATGATCTTTCTCCCTTATGTAGATGTCAGGTTAGGGCGGTGTCAGGGGCTTGGGAAGGGGCGCTGCCCCTCTTTGCCTGACGGCAAATTCACCCCGGAGTATTTGCATCAAGAAGAAGCTATGAGCGTCGCAGTGGCAGGTTGCGTCGTCTCTTGCTTGCGGGGGACGGGACAAGGCGGTAAAGCCGGGACCGACCCGATAGAAAAGAGGCCCTCGCGATGTCGATCGACAAGGACACCGCCGCCCGCGTCGCCCATCTGGCGCGCATCAAGGTGGAAGAAGACGCGCTGCCCGCACTGGCGCAGGAATTCAGCAATATTCTCGCGTTCATCGAACAGTTGAACGAGGTGGATGTCGAGGGCGTCGAGCCGATGACCTCGGTCACGCCGATGCGCCTGAAACGCCGTCAGGATGGCGTTACCGATGGCAACCAGCAGGACAAGATCCTGTCGAACGCGCCGGATGCGCGCGAAGGGTTCTTTGCAGTTCCGAAGGTGGTTGAGTGATGGCTGATCTGTCGAAAATGAAAATCGCCGAGGCGCGCGACGCGCTGCGCAAGGGCGATGTGACGTCGGTTGACCTGACCGAAGCTTGTCTGGCGGCTGTCGAAGGGGCAGGGGCGCTGAACGCGTTTGTGCACAACACGCCCGACATTGCGCTAGAACAAGCCAAGGCAGCGGACGCGCGGATCAAAACGGGTGACGCGCCGGATATGTGCGGTATTCCGTTGGGGATCAAGGATCTGTTCTGCACCAAAGGTGTTCCGTCTCAGGCTGCTTCCAACATTCTGGGCGGGTTCAAACCGGAATACGAATCCACTGTCACGACGAAATTGTTTGATGCAGGCGCGGTGATGTTGGGCAAGCTCAACATGGATGAATTCGCGATGGGATCGTCGAATGAAACATCGTGCTATGGCAACGCAGTCAATCCGTGGCGCACCGAAGGTGGCGCTGACCTGACACCGGGCGGGTCATCGGGGGGCTCTGCCTCTGCTGTGGCTGCGGACCTGTGTCTGGGGGCGACCGGCACCGACACGGGCGGGTCGATCCGCCAGCCTGCGGCCTTCACTGGCATCACTGGCATCAAGCCAACCTATGGGCGTTGTTCGCGCTGGGGCATCGTGGCCTTTGCGTCTTCGCTGGATCAGGCCGGGCCGATGACCAAGGACGTGCGCGACGCGGCGATTATGCTGGAAGCGATGTGCGGCCACGACGCCAAGGACAGCACCAGTGCCGATCTGGCAGTGCCAAACTTCGAAGCGATGCTGACGGGTGATATCAAAGGCAAGACCATTGGTATTCCGCGTGAATATCACATGGACGGTATGCCTGCCGAGATCGAAACGCTTTGGGCTGAAGGCCGCAAAATGCTGCAAGATGCAGGCGCCAAGATCGTCGACATCAGCCTGCCGCACACAAAATACGCGCTGCCCGCGTATTACGTGATTGCGCCTGCCGAAGCGTCATCGAACCTCGCGCGTTACGATGGGGTGCGCTATGGTCACCGCGCGCAGTTGGCGCAGGGCGACGGCATCGTGCAGATGTACGAAAAAACCCGCGCCGAAGGGTTTGGCGCCGAGGTGCAGCGCCGCGTGATGGTTGGCACATATGTGCTGTCTGCTGGTTTCTATGACGCCTATTACAACCGTGCGCGCAAGGTGCGGACGCTGATCAAGAAAGACTTCGAAGACGTCTTTGCGCAGGGTGTAGACGCGATCCTGACCCCGGCAACGCCTTCAGCGGCGTTCGAACTGGGTAAAGAACACACCGACCCGGTCGCGATGTACCTCAACGACGTCTTTACCGTAACGGTGAACCTTGCTGGTCTGCCCGGTATTGCCATCCCGGCAGGCGTCGACAAACAAGGGCTGCCTTTGGGGCTGCAACTGATTGGCCGCCCGTGGGAAGAAGGCGATCTGCTGAATACCGCCTATGCGCTGGAGCAGGCGGCGGGCTTTGTGGCCAAGCCGTCGAAATGGTGGTAAATCGCCCGCAACTCTTACGAGGCAGGATGTAATATGCGGTTTCTTTTTCTTGGTATAGCAGCACTGTCACTTGCGGCCTGTGACCCCAAAGTGCCCAACAGCGCTGCGGGTGTGACAGACACAGGCCGTGGCGTGGGCTTTGGCAGCTACGAAGACTACGAACGCGCCCGCGATTCCCGCCTTGAAGGAACGGCAACGACCATTCCGGGACCTGTCGATGTGCGTGCGACACCTCTGGATGATGCGGCGGCAAACAATTCGGGCGTGGCGCCAATTGAGGCGTCTCCGGCGAACCCAGCGCCCGCTATCGCATCAAATGCCGTAGGCATTTCGTCGGAAAACGATTTCGGCGCTGTTTCCGAACAGCGCGACATCAAGGCTGACGCAGACCTGATTGCCCGCAACCGTGCACAATATCAGGTGGTTGCGCCGACCGATCTTCCGACAAGAACCGGGTCGAACCGCCCGAATGTTGTCGAATACGCGTTGCGGACCACCAATCCGGTTGGGACTGCGCTGTACAAACGTTCCCGCTTTAATGCCGATCGTAAATACGCGCGCGCCTGTGGCGAGTTCACCTCGTCTGATCTGGCACAAGAAGAATTCCTTGCGCTGGGCGGCCCGGAAAAAGATCGCAAGGGCATGGATCCGGACGGCGACGGCTTTGCCTGCAAATGGAGCCCGGCGCCTTTCCGTGCGGCGCGCAGTCAGTGACAGACATGACGGAGGCCGTTTGGCATCCGTCACCGAACTTTGGTGACCGCCGCGGTGTCGCAGGGCCAGACATGGTTGTGCTTCACTACACTGCCATGGGCAGTGCGGAAGCGGCGCGTGATTGGCTATGTAACCCAAAGGCCGAGGTTTCAGCGCACTATGTGATCGCAGAGGACGGACGGCTTTGGCAATTGGTGCGCGAAGCAAATCGTGCATGGCACGCAGGCGCTGGCCAGTGGGGCGATATCTCTGACATCAACTCGCATTCAATTGGAATTGAGCTGGCCAACACCAGCACACATCCTTTCCCTGAACCGCAAATGTCGACATTGGAACGCCTGCTTGCGGAAATTTGTGCCAGACATGCCATCCCTAAACGACGGGTCATCGGACATTCCGACAGCGCGATTGGCCGCAAGATAGATCCTGGCGCCCGTTTCGATTGGCAGCGCTTGGCACGTCGCGGCCTGTCCGTTTGGCCCGGCATCGCCCCGGCCAGAGATTTTTTTCAGGACGCGGCAGGGTTTGGGTATGACGTCGAACACAATAGCCCTGACGCTGTTCTGACCGCCTTTAGATTGCGGTTCAGGCCTATGGCAACCGGCCCGCTCGATGACACCGACAAAGGTCTGATCGCCGATCTTGCCAACCGCTGGCCAGTCGAGTCCTTGCTATTGGGGTGACTAAGGACTTTCAGAACCCACAGGGGTTTGGATATGTGGACTGCCTTTGGATGTGAAAGTATGGCGTAGCCATTCAGTTTGCCAAAGCACTGGCCTTTGTAACGCGTCTGGCGTATCCCGCTTGGCAACACAAACGTGAGGTTCCATGGCGGATTTTGAAACCCCCGGTCCGGTGGAAGAAAACTGGGCAGATGCGATTTCTTCGACCGAAGAAATCATCGAGGACGCGCGCAATGGGCGCATGTTTATTCTGGTCGACCACGAAGACCGCGAAAATGAAGGTGATCTGGTGATCCCAGCGCAATGGGCGACACCGGATGTGATCAACTTCATGGCCACGTATGGACGCGGGTTGATTTGCCTGTCGATGACGCGCGACCGCATTGGCGAGCTGGGCCTTGAACTGATGTCGACAAACAACTCTTCCCGCCATGAAACCGCCTTTACCGTGTCGATCGAAGCGCGCGAAGGGGTCACCACGGGTATCTCGGCGGCGGATCGTGCGCGCACCATTCAGGTTGCAATCGATGCGTCCAAAGGCGCGCAAGACATTGCGACGCCGGGCCATGTGTTCCCGCTGCGGGCCAAGGATGGCGGCGTTCTCGTGCGCGCCGGTCATACCGAAGCAGCCGTGGACGTCAGCCGCCTGGCTGGCCTGAATCCGGCGGGCGTGATCTGCGAAATCATGAATGATGACGGGACGATGGCACGCCTTCCTGAGCTTGTTGCCTTTGCGCAGAAGCATGGGCTCAAGATCGGAACAATCTCGGATTTGATCGCCTACCGCCGCCGCAATGATAACTTGGTGAGCGTGGTTGAGCAGGCCACCATCACCTCGGAGTTTGGCGGTGAATGGGACATGCGAGTTTATACCGACACGACCCATGGCGACGAACACGTGGTGCTGAGCAAGGGCGATTTGTCGGGGGACGATCCGGTGTTGGTGCGGATGCACGCAATGGACCCGATGCTGGATGTCGTCGGCACCGGGCCGAAGGGCCGCGCGCATGAATTCCAGCACGCTATGGAAGCGGTTGCTGCTGAAGGGCGCGGGGTTGTGGTTCTGCTGCGTGACACGGCGATGAAACTGGCCGAAGGCGCAGATGCTAACCCCAAGACGCTGCGCCGCTATGGCCTTGGCGCACAGATCCTGTCGTCGCTCGGTCTTTCCAAACTGATCTTGCTGACTAATTCACCGACACCCAAGGTGGTTGGACTTGATGCCTATGGGCTTGAAATCGTCGGAACGCGCAAGATTTCGGAGTAAAGACAATGGCTTCTAACGAAGAACACTACACGCTTGAACGTCCGGTCTTTGACAAACCGGTCAAGATTTTGATTGTGGTTGCGCCCTATTACAAGAAGATTGCTGATGACATGCTGGCCGGTGCCATTGCCGAAATCGAAGCGGCGGGCGGCTTTCATGAAACGGTGGAAGTGCCGGGCGCACTGGAAGTACCAACGGCAATTGGTATTGCCGAGCGGATGTCGAACTTTGACGGCTATGTCGCTTTGGGCTGTGTGATCCGTGGTGAGACGACGCATTACGATACGGTGTGCAACGATTCGTCGCGCGGGATCACACTGTTGGGGCTGCAGGGGCTTTGCATCGGGAACGGCATCCTGACCGTTGAAAACAAAGAACAAGCCGAGGTTCGGGCCGATCCTGATCGGCAGAATAAAGGTGGCGGTGCTGCGGCGGCGGCCTTGCACCTGATTGCGCTGGGGCGTAGGTGGGGCGGCCAGCGTAAGGGTGTGGGATTCGTGCCCGCGCGGGACGAATTTCAGATCGCAGGCGACGCCAAGGGGCCAACCACCGCATGACCAAGATATCGGGCAACCTCAAACGCCAGATGAAATCCGCTTCACGGCTGTATGCTGTGCAGGCGCTGTTCCAGATGGAGCAATCCGGACACGGTGTCGACCGCGTTCGTCAGGAATTTCTGGACCATCGGTTTGGCACAGAGCAGGTCGAAGGCGAAGAGATGGTCGATGGAGATATCTCCATGTTTTCAAAGCTTTTGGAAGAAGCTTTGAACTGGCAGGCGAAGATTGACCAGATGACCGACCGCGCCTTGGTGGCGAAATGGCCGATTGACCGGATTGATCCAACGCTGCGCGCGCTGTTCCGTGCGGCTGGGGCCGAATTGGTCGCCTTGAACACCCCGCCCAAAGTTGTGATTGTCGAGTATGTGGACGTGGCGCGCGCCTTTTTCCCAGAGGGAAGAGAGCCAAAATTCGTCAACGCTGTGTTGGACCATATGGCGCGTGAGGCAAAGCCCGAAGCATTCTAGGTTAACGGACCGTCGTTAACTGGGCGTTTGGTGGCTGCCTTAGGCAGTATGTCCTTTGAATTTGGTACTAATCGTTCCGTTTTTGGTGCGAAAAGCCCGATCCCCTTGGCTGGGGCGTCGGGCCTGTTTTCACAGATTGGTGCGATCTGCGCTTTTGTTGGTGCAAACCGCGTGGGTGACACGCGTGTTTGGGACTTAGGGTGCGGCAAAAATCGTCAATCCGTACGGTTTGACCGTTTTTCAAATTTTTTTTGCCGTATGTTGGCAGGGCGTTGCGTGATGGGGGGGTGCCCTCGCGTCGGATAAACCTATTCTGACTTTGGAATGTAAGGGGGCATGTGATGCCGAAATTGATCCGACTTTATATCACTCAGGTCATCGTGGGCTTTGGCCTATCCGCGATTTTTGTAGGGCTACTGTTGTGGCTGAACATCGCCAATTTGTGGCATTTGGTCAGCCATGCGGAGGCCGGGTTTGTCGCGGTGCTGATGCTGTGGGTTTTCAATGGGATCGTGTTTGCCGGGGTGCAGTTTGGCATTCACATCATGCGTATGGGCCGCAACGATCCGCCGAGCGGTGGCAAGCGGCAGATGTCGCCCGTACCCGTGCGGGTGCGCGCGCCTTCCAAACAGCCGTCTGCAAAAGATCGGTTACTGCGTCGCTTTTGAAAGGGTGTCGGGACGGGACTCGGGCTGGCGCCCATCGCCCGCCCGCCAACCCTTGGCGCCAGCCGGGGCCAGCGTTTTGTTCCCTGTTCGGTCCGTCAGCAGCTTGTCCGGGGAATGCCCGCGCGATGCGTTCCCACTGGCCCCAATTCAAGGCCGGACTTGGCATCGCTGCGGCATAAGCTTGATATCAGGACTGTCTTGGCACGGCCACAAAGTTTGACCTGAGCCAGACTGCGCCTGTAGTCGCCGAAAGTTTGCGGAAGATGTGACGGGACCACCCGGACCGTACTGAGAAGCGCATTCCCGAGGACCTGTATATACAGGTGGGCGCCAGGTAATCAGACCACGATCTGACCAGAGCCAGCTCCCTCGGATTTGCTTAAGGCCACCGGAATGTTCTCATAGCGCACAAGAGAGGCAGTGCCCGCCACTGGCCAGACGTAGGCGGTGAAACGGAGTTTGGCAAGGGGCGGGAGGGGTTGATTTTTGTTCACACTTTGTTCATCCTTGCGCTATGCGTGACGACCTGCAACCCGGTCAGTTGTTGGCCCGCGGCGTGTGCCGCCTTTTGACCAGCCATGGCTTTGCTGCGGTTGAGGAATTTGTTCCGGAACGTGGGCGGCGCGTGGATGTCATGGGTTTGGGGCCCAAGGGGGAAGTCTGGGTGATCGAGTGCAAATCCAGCCGCGCGGATTTTATGAGCGATGGCAAGTGGGAAGGCTATCTGCCGTGGTGTGACCGGTATTTTTGGGCGGTGGATCAGGATTTTCCGACAGATCTGCTTCCCGATGACACGGGACTGATCATCGCGGATGCTTACGGCGGTGAGATTTTGCGCATGGCGCCCGAGGACAAGCTGGCCGGGGCGCGCAGAGCCGTGATCACACGCAAGATTGCCCAGCACGCGGCGCGGCGCCTATTGAGCCTGCGCGATCCTGATGGGGTGCATTGGACTGTTTGACGCGGCTTAGCGTTTGACCTTGCGGGCCATGGTGATCGCGGACTTTATTTCTTCAACGATCTCTTCGGCTTCGTCCGGATCAAAATCCATCGGAATTTCAATGTTGTCGGCAGCGATGAACAGCCGGACCATACCCTGATCGGTCGGTCCGATTTGCAGGTTTGCCTCAATATCGCGTTCGTCGTTGATGCCCATCGGTCTGGCGCCTTGTTGTGTGTGCTGCATGGGACCTAGCGCCGGGCGGTGAAATTTGCAAGGTGCGCGAGGGGCATTCCAGACTGGCGCAAGCTTGGGATTGTGGCGCCAAACTTGGCAAGAAAAGAGTGGATTTGGCTCTTGCAATCTTTTGGCGCTATGGGTATCCCGCCTGCCAGTGCCGCCTTAGCTCAGTAGGTTAGAGCGCTTGATTGTGGATCAAGAGGTCGCCCGTTCGAACCGGGCAGGCGGTACCATCAGCCCAAACCTGATATGTGATAAAACCCGTTTTGGGGGATGTGCCCGATTATCGTGGCGCGCCCCTATGCGAACGGGTGGGTTTTGCGCGAACGCAATACGTCTGGACCCGATCGGCTATTCGTTTGGATAGGTCCTTTGATGCGCATTTTACGGCACAACGTCAAAGGGGCATAGTTCGGAGAGACATCGTGGCGACATTGGGCAAGTTTTTCGCGCGGATTAGGTTGGTGTTTGTGTTGGCCGCGGCATCGCTTGCATTGGCGCTTCCCGTTCAGGCGCAAACCAAAAAATCCTACACTTTTGGCGTCGTGCCGCAGTTTGAACCACAGCGGCTGTCAGCGATTTGGATGCCAATCCTCCAAGAGATCGAGGTGATGACGGGCATCAAGCTGCGCATGATTGGATCACCACGCATTCCGGAATTTGAGCAGCATTTTCAGAACGGCCGGTTCGATTTTGCGTATATGAACCCGTACCATTCGCTGGTTGCCTTGGATACCCAAGGGTACAGTCCGCTGGTGCGGGATGGCGGGCGCGAATTGTTTGGCGTGCTTGTTGTGCGCAAGGATTCTGACGTGACTTCGGTCGCGGATTTGGAAGGCAAGACAATCGCGTTCCCTGCGCCGAATGCGCTTGGGGCGTCGCTTTTGATGCGTGCGCAGCTGGACCGAGAGGTTGGGTTGGACTTCAACTCTAGCTTTGTTTCGACGCACACGTCTTCGTATCTGAACGTTTTGCTAGGTGAAACAGATGCGGCGGGTGGCGTGATGGGGACGTTTAACCGGCTGGACCCAGAGGTGCGTGATCAGCTTCGGGTCGTATTTACCACGCGGCGATTGCCGCCGCACCCGGTCACAGCGCACCCGCGCGTCCCGCCGGAAGATGTGGACGCAATCCGCGCCGCGTTTCTGGCTTTGGCGAACACGACAAAAGGGCGAATGATGCTGGCCGAGGTGCCGTTCCGAAAACTCGTTCCCGCTACGATTGATGACTATGTGTCGCTGCGGACACTACATCTGGAAGATTTCTATGTCCCTGCGGGCATTCGGTAATCCAGATGCGCAGTTTTACACGCCTGAGATTGCGGTTCAGAAGGCTGTCGGTCAGGGCGCGGTTGTTGATGCTGTTGTTTGCGATCACGTTGGCCAGCATTTGCCTGTTCCGGTACGTGTGGTTCCCACGGGTTGAGCAGATATTTGTTCAATCCCAGACCGAAGAGGCCGTGCGGCAGGCCGAGATTATTGGCGACAGCCTTTTGCCATTTTTGCTGAACAACCAATTTGGCGCAGTTCATGAAACCTTGACCGGTATCGAAGTGCGCCACGAGAACTGGACCGGAATCAAGCTTGTTAAATCCAACGGGCGGCTTTTGTACCCCTTGTCGCCCATTGCTTTGTCGGTCGAAGGCAATCAGGTTTTTATGCAGCATGACATTCGGTCTGGCACCGAAGTCTTGGCGACGCTGCAGGCGGTTATCGACATGTCGGCGCCAATTCAGCGCATGAACCGGGAGCTGGGTTTCTTAGGTTTGGCGGCGTTGTTGATTGTTTCGGGCGCGACGCTGTTGCTGGCCTATGTGATTGACCGGATTTTGTCGCGACGGCTGCAATTGTTGACCCGAGCGGCGCGGTCGATGGAAAACGGGAATTTTGAGGCCGAGCTTCCGCGACTTGCGCGCGACGAAATCGGGGCATTGACGCGCAGCTTTGCGCAGATGCGGGACAAGATCCATCACCAGACACGCGGCCTGAAACGTGCCCGCCGCGAAGCGGAAGATGCGCTTGAGGCGAAGTCTCAGTTTTTGGCCACCATGAGCCATGAAATACGAACCCCACTGAACGGGGTGATCCCTGTGGCCGGTCTTTTGTTGCGCTCAGATCTGAGCAAAGACCAGCGCCAAAAAGTCGAGACCATTGAGGAGTCTGCGCAGGCGTTGCAGGCCATCGTCGATGATGTGCTGGATTTGGCCGCGTTTGAGGGCGGGCATCTGGAAGTTCAGTCCTTGCCGCTGACGCTGGATAAAGTTGGGCGATCGGTGTTGAGCATCCTCAAAGCGCCCGCCGATGCCAAAGGGCTAACCTTGTCGATCGCGGGGGGCGCGCTGTGTACCCGTACCGTGATGGGCGATGGTCAACGCATCCGACAGGTGTTGATGAACCTTGTCGGCAACGCCATCAAGTTTACCGAAAATGGCGGCGTTTCTGTTGAGTGTCACCGGGTTTGGGAATCCGAAACGCACGTGCTGATGCAGGTTGAGGTGAAGGATACTGGCATGGGCATCGCGCCGGAAGATCAGGCACGTGTGTTCGGCCGGTTTGAACAGGCCGAAGGCGGTCGGACCCGTAGATTTGGCGGCAGCGGGTTGGGCTTGGCGATTTCCAAGTCAATTGTCGAAGCGCACGGTGGCCGGATCGGGCTGAAAAGCACCGTTGGCGAGGGCAGCACGTTTTGGTTCACGTTGGAGCTTGCCAAACCCAAGCCAGAAGAGCTTGCGTTGATCGAAGAAGCGCACACCGTCAAACCGGCGACAGGGGCCGTATCGGATGTCGACGCCTATCGGAATGGCGGGCGGATTTTGGTGGCCGAAGACAATGAGATCAACCGAATGGTGGTTACGGCCATGCTGGAAGACGCGGGTGTTCAGGTTGTCACGGTCAACGATGGCCGCGCCGCGCTCAAGGCCGCGCGGTCGCAGGATTGGGATTTGGTCCTGATGGACATGCACATGCCGGAAATGGATGGTCTTGAAGCCACCCGTGAAATTCGCGCACTGGCCGGACAGCGGGGGCAGGTGCGAATTGTTGCGCTGACGGCAAGTGTTCTGGAAGACGATGCGCGGCAGTGCCGTGAGGCCGGTATGGACGATATCTTGACAAAACCCTTGTCCAAGCAGGGGCTGGAACAGGTGTTGTCGGAACATTTGGGAGTACCCAGTTCGCGATCGCTGCCTCAGCGCGTGGCTTAATCCGCTGTTTGCGTATGTGCCTGCGCCCGCGCGGTCATGACGCCACGACCCAGTTCCAACGTATAGCTTTCCAGATCATCCAGAACGCGGGTGGCAGCGGCGGCGTCCTGCACTTCAATTGCGTCGGCCAGACGTGTGTGCAGCTCAACAATGCGCGCTCGGGACCGGGCGGTGAAGGTGATCATATTCATCAAAGGTTGCATTGCCTCGACCGCGCCTGCCAATTGGTAGGACAGCACCGGATTGCCCGTTGCATCCACCAGCGCACGGTGCAGTGCCACATCTGATGCGCAAAAGCTTTCATCACTGAGCCCGGGTTGAGATTGCCGGTGGATTTCTGCGCGCATGGCGGCCAGCGCGTCGGCATTGCGACGTTGTGCAGACAGCGGAAGGCAGGCGCGTTCCATTGCAAAACGTGCTTCGCAGGCGGTGGCAAAGTCGATGTTGTTCATCGACAATAGCAGGGTAGAGGTGGTGACGTTTTGTGCCTTGGCCTCGTCATAGGACAGGCGCCGGACAAAGGCGCCGCCAAAGGCACCCCGTTCGGTGCGGATCAGCGCTTGGGCGGCCAACCGTTTGAGCGCCTCGCGAACGGTCGGGCGCGAGACCGAAAACTGTTCGGCAAGCTCGGCTTCGGAGGGCAGGCGTTCATCGGCAATGATGCGACCATCAATGATGGCATCACGGATCGAAGCGGCGATTTGGGCCGATAGGTCGGCGGGGCGGGGCTTTGCTTTTTTCATTTGTCAGGCATTTAATTGTCTGTCATTTAGAATTGCAAGAGCTGAGTCGCTGTTGGGAGGCGCGAAATTGGTTGCTGACGTCATAAAATCCATGGGCCGCGCGCATTGGCTGCTGCTGTTTGGTGGTGTGCTGGTTGCTTGGGCGCTGCTGTTTATGATGTCGGTGCCCAGTGATTTGCGCGCGTTGGAAGGTGTCTATGGCGCCGATTGGATTGCGGCGTTGTGCAACACCACACCGGGCACTGCTGGCCTTTGGTCGACCGTCTTTATGTGGGTGTTGATGAGCGGCGCCATGATGGCCCCAACCGCGCTGCCCGCCTTTGCGACCTATGACACATTGGGGGAAAGCGCGCCTGTGCGGTTCGGGGTGCTGGTGTGGGGCTATCTGCTGGTGTGGGTCGGGTTTTCGGTGATCGCGGCACTGGCGCAGGTTGGTCTGTACGAAGCAGGCTTGCTGGGCACGTTCGGGCAAAGCACATCGGCGCTGTTCAGTGCGGCGTTGCTGATTGGCGCAGGCGCGTATCAATTCAGCGCGCTGAAGGACGCCTGCCTGTCGCGGTGCCGCGCGCCGCTGACCTTTTTCATGCAGCACTGGGACGAAGGCCCGTTCCGCAACGGGTTGCGGCTGGGTGTTGATTGTCTGGGATGCTGCTGGCCGCTGATGGCGTTGGCATGGGTCGGCGGCATGATGAACTTGGGTTTCATGGCGTTGGCCATGGTGTTGATGACTTTGGAAAAACTGCCTGATCTGGGCCGCTTTGTTACCCGTCCGCTGGGCGTGGTGCTGATTGGTCTGGGTTTTTGGCAACTGCTGGTCTGAGGAGGAATAGACATGGCATTGGATACAAGCACGCAAACCGAATGGGGGATCAAAGGAGAGTTGATCCTGAATTGCAATTGCACGGTGTTCTGCCCCTGCGTGGTGTCGCTGGGCCAGCACCCGCCGACCGAAGGCTATTGCCAGGCATGGTCGGGCGTGCGCATCGACAGTGGCCACTATGGCGACATCGATCTGTCAGGTCTGAACGTTGGTCTGATGCTGGAAATCCCCGGTTTGATGGCGCGCGGCAACTGGAAGGCAGCGGCCTACATCGATGACCGCGCGTCGGATGATGCCTATGACGCGCTGGTTGCGATTTTCTCGGGCAAAGCGCGCGGCACAACGGGGCTGTTTTCCGTTCTTGTGTCCGAATTCCTTGGCGCAGAACGTGCGCCGGTGGTGTTTGAAACCGAAGGCAAGGCGCGCCGCCTGATGGTGGGCAAGAAGATCCAAGGCGAGGTTATTCCGGTCGAGGGCAAGAACGGCGAAGACATCGTCGTGACCAACACAGAATACTGGATGGGCCCCGACATCACTGTGGCCAAAGCCACCAAAGGCCGCGTCCGCGCCTTTGGACGGGTTTGGGATTTCGATGGTCGTTCGGCAGAGATCTGCCAGATCGACTGGCATGGACCACGCTGACACGCTTTGAAGAAGGATGCCTGAGATGGCTCTGTTGTCCCCGTCGCGTCGGTTGCGGCGCACCCCGTTCTCTGATGGTGTCGAAGCTGCTGGGGTCAAGGCGTATACCGTCTATAACCACATGCTGTTGCCCACGGTTTTTCGGTCAGTCGAAGAAGACTACCGCCATCTTAAGGATGCGGTTCAGATCTGGGATGTGGCGTGCGAACGCCAGGTGGAACTGCGCGGCCCCGACGCGGGCCGTTTGATGCAGCTTTTGACACCTAGGGATCTGCGCTCGATGCTTCCGGGCCAGTGTTTCTATGTGCCCATCGTGGATGAAACCGGCGGGATGCTGAACGATCCGGTTGCGGTCAAACTGGCCGAAGACCGCTGGTGGGTGTCCATTGCGGACAGCGATCTGCTGTATTGGATCAAGGGGCTTGCCTATGGCTATCGTCTTGATGTGTTGGTGGATGAGCCTGATGTATCGCCTTTGGCCATACAGGGTCCACGCGCCGATGATCTGATGGCGGCGGTATTTGGGGACGCGGTGCGCGACATTCGGTTTTTCCGGTTTGCGCATCTGGATTTTCAGGGCCGCGATATGGTCGTCGCGCGGTCGGGGTATTCCAAGCAGGGCGGGTTCGAGATTTATGTCGAAGGCGAAGACATCGGCATGCCGCTTTGGAACGCTTTGATGGAGGCGGGCAAGGACATGGATGTGCATGCCGGTTGCCCCAACCTGATCGAACGGATCGAAAGTGGTCTGCTGTCATATGGCAACGACATGACCGACGACAACACGCCACATGAATGCGGTCTGGGCAAGTTTTGCAACACGCAAACGGCGATTGGCTGTATCGGCCGGGACGCGTTGCTGAGGGTCGCCAAAGAGGGACCTGTAAAACAGGTCCGCGCGATATCGATCCAAGGAAAACCGGTGCCAGCATGTGATCGCTGGTGGCCCGTCAAGGCCGGCACCAAGGTTGTCGGGCGCGTATCCTCGGCTGCGTGGTCGCCGGATTTCAACACCAATGTCGCGATCGGCATGGTGCGTATGACCCACTGGGATGACGGCACAGAGTTGACCGTCGAAGCACCGGACGGTTTGCGCCATGCCACAGTGCACGAAAGTTTCTGGAATTAAGCGCTGCGCGCTGCGGCGCGCGGCCACACATGGAAGGACCCAAAGATGTTCAAGGCTCTGATTGTTGAGAAAAACGACGAAGGCAAAACGCATGCCGCCGTCGGTGAGATTTCCGAAGACCAGCTTCCCGAGGGTGAGGTTCTGGTGGCGGTCGATTATTCGACGGTGAACTACAAAGACGGCCTGTGCATCGGACCGGGTGGCGGTTTGGTCCGCAATTATCCGCACGTGCCGGGGATTGATTTTGCTGGAACGGTTGAGGCGTCGGATGACGATCGCTATGCGCCGGGTGACAAAGTGGTGCTGACGGGCTGGCGCGTCGGTGAAAACCGCTGGGGTGGCTACGCGCAAAAAGCGCGGGTCAAGGCGGATATGCTGGTGCCGCTGCCTGAAGGGCTCAGCACGCGGCAGGCGATGGCTGTGGGCACAGCGGGATTCACCGCGATGCTGGCGGTTATGGCGCTGGAAGACCACGGTTTGAAGCCCGATCAGGGTCCGGTTCTGGTGACCGGTGCTGCAGGAGGCGTTGGGTCGGTCGCAACGGCCATTCTGGCCAGCCTTGGATACGAGGTTGCAGGGGTGACCGGACGGCCTGAAACGGCGGATTACCTGAAATCGCTTGGTGCCACGCAGATTGTGGCCCGCGAAGAGCTGAACGAAACCGTCAAGCGCCCGCTGGAAGCGGAAAGCTGGGCTGGCTGCGTGGATGCCGTGGGTGGCGCGATGCTGGCGCGCGTGTTGGGCCAGATGAAATACGGTGCGTCTGTTGCGGCAGTAGGTCTGGCTGGCGGCGCGGGCCTTCCCGCAACAGTGGTGCCGTTCCTGTTGCGCGGTGTGAACCTGCTGGGCATCGACAGCGTGATGCAGCCCTATGACAACCGCCTGCGGGCGTGGCAGCGGATTGCTTCGGATCTGCCGATGGACAAGCTTGGGGCGATGGTGCACCCCGCTGCGTTGGCAGACTTGCCGCAGCTTGGTGCGGACATTCTAAAAGGTCAGGTCAAAGGCCGCGTCGTAGTCGATGTAAACGCCTGATCTGGATGCGTGGGCCAAGCCCACGCGTATTATTCCAGATCGTCCAATCCGGATTGGAGGGCTGCGGTCATGCCGTGGCCCTCTGTATGTTGACGCAGGCGCTGATTGTACCCGCCCGGTGTGTTCAGCGCCTCGATCAGGGGCGCGCAGGCACTGGCTGACAGGCTGGATGTGATCAAGTCGCGTAGGAACGCTTCGCCCTGATCGCGATCAGACACGCGTTCGCCCAGCCAATTGGCCGCGTCATCCACCATCCGCGCCACCGGCGACAGGACGGCCTGAGCACAGAGGTATGCAGCCATTTCGTCAGCTGAGGCGAGCGGGTAAATCGTGTTCTTCGCCCCAAAGAGCGACCGTACCAGGTTGGCATCGCCTTGCATCATGATCGGCGTTCCACCTTGGGCGATGCCCGGAAACGGCATCATGATGGCGGCGGCACGGGCAGGGCGGACCATCGCGTCGGCCTGTTGCAGGGATGCGCCGGCCATAAAGGTGATTGCTTTTTGGCCTTCACGAAACGTCAGCGCGCCCAGAATTTCGGCGGCGACCTCGGCCATAAGACCCAGAAAGACCACGTCACTGGCGTCCACAACTTGCTGATTGTCTGCGATTGTTACGTTTGAATAGGCGTCGGCAAGGCTGAGGGCACGGCCTGCATTGCGCCGGGACACGGTGATCTGATGCCCATCGTTGGCGATTCCGTGCACAACTGCGGTGGCAATTGTTCCGCAACCCAAGACTCCAATCTTCACAATCCGGTCTCCTTTTTGTTCCGGTCCTACAGGTAAATGGCGTGTGACGTGTGAACCAGTTTTTTGGGCTGAGGAGTTCATCCTAGATTTGGAAGAAAAAGATGACAATCTATCAAAGATGATAGATTCGCCTAACAGATTTCGCTTGCTATAATCACACGTGCGGGCTTTCCTATCACAGTTAACGCCAACATCTCTGATAGGGAGGAAAGAGAATGAAGCGTATCGCTACTCTGGCAGCGGGCGTAGCCCTGCTTGCTGGTTCGGCTATGGCCGAACGTTATGTCGTGATCACCCACACCCAAGGTACTGACCCGTTCTGGCCGGTCGTCGAAAAAGGCGCACGAGACGCCGCGGCAGCCGTTGGTGCGGAAATCGAGTACAACTTTGATGCATCGGGCGATATGGCTGGCATGGCCAAGCTGATCGAAGCGGCAGCGGCAAGCCAGGCGGACGGTATCGTCGTTTCGCTGCCCGACGCTGCGGCGCTTGGCCCGGCGATCAAGGCTGCGTCCGATTCCGGTATCCCGGTTGTGACAATGAACTCTGGTCTCGAGTCGTCCAAAGAAGTCGGCGCCCTGATGCACGTCGGTCAGCCCGAACGTGCGGCTGGCGAAGCGGCTGGTATGCGTGCCAAGGCCGAAGGCGTGACCAATGGTCTGTGCCTCAACCAGGAAGCGTTCAACACTGCGCTTGTTGATCGTTGCTCGGGCTATTTTGATGGTCTCGGCGGTGAGCTGAACATGATCGACGTCTCGAACGACGTTGCTCAGATCGAAACCCGTACGGCTGCCGCGTTGCAGGCGGACGAAAGCATCGACGGTGTTCTGGCTGTTGGTCCGCATGTTTGCGAAGCCGCAAACAAGGCGATCGAAGCCGTTGGCGCCGAAGTGCACCTGGCGTGCTTTGACCTGAGCCCCGGTGTGATGGACATGATCGAAGCGGGCGACGCTGCGTTCACCATCGACCAGCAGCAGCGTCTGCAGGGTTACATGCCGATCATCGTTCTGCACCTGTACAACAACAACGCAGGTCTTCTGCCGGGTGCAAATATCCCGTCGGGCCCTGGTTTTGTTGACGCGTCCAATGCAGGTGACGTGAAAGCACAGGCAGGCGTGAACCGCTAATTCAAGTCAACGGGGCGTAGTTTGAACAAGGCTACGCCCTTATTGCATCTAAAATCGGGGGACACATGACCGACCTAAGTGAATCCGACCGGCTAACGCAGGAAACAACCCTGCAACGCCTTATCCGCCGACCTGAAATTGGCGCCTTTTTGGTGATGATGTTTATCATTGTCGCTCTGGCTTTTGCTTCGGACGGCAAGGCATTCAACGCTCTGGGTGTCAAAAACAACATCGCCATTATCGCCCAGTTCGGCATCATCGCAACGGGCGCGGCCCTGTTGATGATTGCCGGGGAATTCGACCTGTCGATCGGATCAATGATCGGCTTCACCGGCATGGTCATGGCCATGGTCCTAAAGTTTGGGTTCAACCCTCTGGGCATTCCGCTGGTCGGCCCCGGTTCGCCCGTTGCCGCCTTTATCATCGCAATGTGTTTTGCATTGTTTATTGGCTGGCTGATCGGCACCATCGTGGTGCGTTCTGGTCTTTCAAGCTTTATCGTTTCGCTGGGGTTCCTGTTCTTTCTGCGGGGCGCAACCGAGGTGTCCTATCGTCTGATCAACCAGTCGACGCAGATTTCGGGTTTGCAAGATTTCAAAGAAGAAAGCTGGTTCGCATGGGTTTTCGGCGGAGAGGTATTTGGCTGGTTCTATGATCTGTGGTTCATGCTGGGCGGCAACCTGAACCGCAAGGGTGAACAGTGGGTCACCGGGTTTGACGCACGTTTCTTGTGGTGGATCATCATTGCGGGTGTGGCCTATTTTGTCCTGTCGCGTACGCAACTGGGCAATTGGATTTTCGCCACCGGCGACAACAAAGAAGCGGCGCGTGCCAACGGTGTGCCCACGAACAAGGTCAAAATCGGCCTGTTCATGTTCACCGCATTCTGCGCCTGCATCTTTGCAGCCTGCCAGGTGTTTGACACCAATACGTCGGACGCCGCCAAAGGCAACCTCAAGGAACTTGAAGCCATCGCCATCGCCGTTGTCGGCGGGACGCTGATGACGGGCGGATTTGGCTCGGTGATCGGGGTTGTGTTCGGCGCGGTGACAGTTGGGCTTGTGGCCAACGCCGTGTTCTTCATCCCGTGGATTGACGGGTCGTGGTTCCGTGTCTTCGTGGGCACCGTTCTTTTGGCCGCAGTGTTCGCCAACGAACGCATTCGCAAACGTATCACGGGGGGCATTTGATATGAGCGCTCAACCATATCTCCGCGTCGAAAACCTGGTGAAGCGCTTTGGGCCCTTCACCGCCCTTGGCGGGGTTGATCTTGAGGTCTACCCGGCGAAGTCCACGCTTTGCTGGGTGACAACGGTGCGGGTAAATCGACCCTGATCAAGACGCTGGCCGGTGTGCATGAACCAACAGAAGGCCAGTTGTATATCGAAGGCAAGCCGGTCAAATTCCGCAGCCCGCGCGATGCGACGGCGGCAGGCATTGGCACGGTGTATCAGGACCTTGCTCTGAACCAGCTGATGAGCGTGACGCGCAACTTCTTTATGGGGCGCGAACTCAAAGGGCCTTTGGGCACGATGCGCATGGACGAGATGAACCAGATCGCCCATGACGAGATGCTCAAGATCGGGATCGACTTTTCCGATCCAACGCAGGCGGTGGGCACAATGTCGGGCGGTCAGCGCCAGACACTGGCCATCGCACGTGCTATCTACTTTGGCGCCAAGGTGCTTATTCTGGACGAACCGACTTCTGCTTTGGGTCAGAAACAGCAGATGGGCGTGTTGAAGACGATCAAAAAGGTCCGTGCACGCGGCGATATCGCGATCATCTTTATCACCCACAACGAAATCCATTCGCGTCTGGTGGGGGATCGTTTCACGTTCCTTGCTCTGGGCAAGGTTATTGGTTCGGGCAAAGCAGACGAAATTTCCGACAAGGAAATGCGCAAGCTGATGTCTGGCGGTGCCGAGATGGGCGATTTGGAACAGGAACTGGCGGCGATCTAAACGCGGCCGCAGGTTTGGGAAAGGGCGGGGCAATGTCCCGCCCTTTTCGTTTGGGGGGCCGTTTTCTTTGCAAGAAAACGAAACAGAAACTTTGAAAGTTTCCGGCGCCCTTGGTCAGTCGTTTTCAACTGTGATGGTCTGGCGCAGTTTGCCTGTGGCGCGGTCAAAGATCAGGATCTGATCATCTTCGGTCACCACGGCGTACCAGTCCGAACCTTGAGTATAGGCGGTGGCCTGCGCGCCCGAGGGAAGCGTGATCACCTCTGGCAGAGGCGCGCGGGCGTTGCTATAGCGGTTCCAGATCAGGAACACGATCAGCACCATCCCGGCGATCATCACCGCCGTCAACACTGTCACCAGCAGGCGCAAAAAGCGCAGCGCGGGCGGCTCGGGAAGCAGGTCTTCGGGGTCAGGAGAAGCCATGACGATCCTATCCGTAACAATCGCGGCCGATCCGCCGCCGCGCCTTGATAAGGCGCTTGCCCGCGATGTGCCAGCACAAGCGGCGTTGTCGCGCACCCGTTTGGCACGGCTGATCGCCGAGGGCGCGGTAACGCGCGACGGCACGGTGCTGGACAATCCCAAAGCGCGTGTGGCCGAAGGCGATCAGATCGCCATCGCAGTGCCCGAGGCGGTGGACTACGACGTGGTGGCCGAAGACATCCCGCTGGACATCGTGTTCGAGGATGATGACCTGATTGTCATCAACAAACCCGTGGGGATGGTGGTGCACCCAGCACCCGGCTCGCCTTCGGGGACATTGGTGAATGCATTACTGCACCATTTTGGCGGCAACCTTTCTGGGGTAGGTGGCGAAAAGCGGCCGGGCATCGTGCACCGGATCGACAAGGATACCTCGGGCCTTCTGGTGGTGGCGAAATCGGATCGGGCGCATCATGGGCTGGCCGCGCAATTCGAAAAACACACGGCACAGCGGTCGTATCTTGCTGTGTGCCACGGCGTTCCCAGCGCAGGGGACCCGCGTTTGATGGGCACGCGCGGTGTCTCTATGGAGCAGGGCGGCGGGCTGTTGATCACCTCGGGCCTTGCCCGGCACAAGACCGACCGACAAAAACAGGCGGTGTATTTTGACGGGCAAGGGCGGCATGCCATTACCCGCGCACGGGTGATCGAAGCCTTTGGTACGCCGCCCTGTCTGGCGCTTGTACAGTGCAGGCTTGAGACTGGGCGGACCCACCAGATCCGTGTGCATATGGCGCATGCGGGCCATGCTTTGGTGGGTGATCAAACCTATGGCGGGCGGCGCAAGCTGAAGGCCAGCGCGCTTGGTCCCGAAGGGCTGGCAGCAGCAAGTAGCTTTGGCCGTCAGGCTTTGCATGCGGCAGAACTGGGGTTCGAACATCCCGGCACCAAAGAGCCGCTGCATTTCGAAGCCCCGTTGCCCGAAGACATGGCGGCGTTGGTTTCGGCATTGAGAGGTTAACGCCCCAGCCGTCCCGTGATGAGCAGCCAAAGGCACAGCGCCGTTTCGGCCAGCATCGGGACCAGATATGCGGGTAGGATCAGCGGCAACAGGTCTGGGGCCAACACGCGGACAAGCCCGCCGGTAAGGTAGACCATGCCCGACACGGCAATCCCGGCGCACAGAATTTGAGGGACACCTGAGCGGCACAGTAGGGATGCCATGATCAGGCTGTTGGCGCCAAAAAACAGCAAACCCACGTCATAGCCGGTGGCATGGGCCTGTGTGAGCCACAGCGCCAGCGCCGTTTCGCCTTGGGCCAACAGCGTCGGGACACCTGTAAGCAGCGTCAGGCTGACGGCGATCAGCGCTGCTTGCATAAAGCGCAGGATCATTGCGGCGCGCGCCAGTGGTTCGGATACGGCCCGTAGAATATAGTAGAACAGCAGCGCCAAAGCCACATCGGCGGCAATCATGACACTGTCGCCCAGCAGGCTGAGCCGGAAGGTCAATGGATTGGTAAGGATGGCTGTCGCAGGATCAGCAGCGTTTAGCAGGGGACCTCGCAAGGCTAATTCGGCGGTCAGGCCGGTTGCGATGATCACGGCATAGAGTACCCCGGCGACACGGGGGGCTGAGAAAAACGGGGTTTTGTGGGCGAGGGCAGGCATGGACGTTCCTTTTCTTGGGTGGGGTCATGCCTTTGGGATAGTCTATGCGAAAAACTTGATGAATTGGGCAAATTGTGATACGTTGTATGCGCATTCGCATGGTGATGCCCTCGCTGTCACATCCTGCCCGTCCGCGTGAGGCGGATGTCACAAAGGTTACAGCGACGGAAAACATTCCTAACTTCGTATTAACAAACATCGCCTATGGGCTTGAAAAGCGGCCTTGGTGGTACCAAATGGATGTTAACACTTGTTACATAGGGCCGAAACAGGCCCGTGTCTGAAACAGGAGGAACTGGGACATGAGTAACTACGCCAATCTCCCGGCGCCGTCGCCGGAAGCGGGTTTGAGCCGCTATTTGACTGAAATCCGGAAGTTTCCACTGTTGGAGCCGGAAGAAGAATACATGCTGGCCAAACGCTGGGTCGAAAACGAAGACAGCGAGGCCGCGCATAAGATGGTCACCAGCCACCTACGTTTGGCTGCTAAGATTGCCATGGGCTATCGCGGATATGGTTTGCCGCAGGCCGAGGTGATTTCCGAGGCCAATGTGGGGCTGATGCAGGCTGTAAAACGGTTTGACCCGGAAAAGGGTTTCCGTCTGGCAACCTACGCGATGTGGTGGATTCGAGCGAGCATTCAGGAATATGTCCTGCGGTCGTGGTCCTTGGTCAAGCTGGGCACGACCAGCGCGCAAAAGAAGCTATTCTTTAACCTTCGCAAAGCGAAGGCGCGGATTGGCGCGTTGGAAGAGGGCGACCTGCGTCCTGAACATGTGGAAAAGATCGCGCATGACTTGGGTGTGACGGAAAAAGATGTGATTTCCATGAACCGGCGTATGTCGGGTGGGGATGCATCGCTGAACGCGCAGGTCGGGTCCGAAGGCGAAGGCACCATGCAATGGCAGGACTGGCTTGAGGACGAAGACGCCGATCAGGCAGGCGACTACGCCGAACGCGACGAAATGCAGGCGCGTCTGTCGCTTCTGGAAGAGGCGATGGATGTGCTGAACGATCGCGAAAAAGATATCCTGACCCAGCGACGTCTGGCGGAAACGCCGGTCACTCTGGAAGAATTGTCGGGGGTCTATGACGTTTCGCGTGAACGCATCCGCCAAATCGAAGTGCGGGCGTTCGAAAAACTGCAAAAGCGCATGCGCGAGCTTGCGAAAGAGCAGGGCATGCTGCCTGCGGTGTGAGCCGGAAATCACCAATACCCCAAAGGCCCTTTCGCTATGCGGAGGGGCCTTTTTGCGTGAGATGGATGTGGGTGTGTTGTACCCTTGGCCAAAGAGTTTGCTGTGGCCGGTTTTGCGCCCTTCCTTGCTAATTCTGCATGCGCAAATTGGTTGAAGAAATCCGCGCTTTCTGCCAAGAGACTCCTATGGATTTGTCGCTCGTTAGTCTCAAGTGGTCTTGCCACTCAGCTCTACTCAGGGGTTCGCACCGTTGATCGCGTAGCGATTGATGAGCACCCCTTTTTGACTGACTTTAAGAGATGGACAATGACCATTCCCAACAGCTTGCAGCACCTCGTTTTCGAAGTGCCAAAATTTGCCACCCCAGAATTCTGCGCTGGGATAATTCGCCGAGCCGACAAGATTGGCTTTGAAGCGGCAACGATCACGACCGAACAAGGCATTGGCGTCGAACAGGACATACGGAACAATGATCGTGTAGTTTTCGATGATCCTAACCTTGCGAAGACTCTTTGGATCAAGGCGCATTCTCTGTTCTCTGAACCATTCAATGGACACAGAGCTGTCGGCTTGAATGACAGGTTTCGTGTGTATCGCTACGGCCCCGATCAGTTCTTCGACTGGCACCAAGACGGCGAGTTCCATGCTTCATCAGGTCTTCGCAGTATGTTCACTATGATGATATATCTTAGCGAACGCTGCGAAGGCGGAGGAACTTCTTTTGCAGATGTGTTTTCACCACATGTTTTCAATGACTTTGCAATCGCACCAGAAACTGGAAAGGCACTTTTCTTTCACCATCCGCTTTCTCACCGAGGCGACCCAATAATTCGCGGTGAGAAGTTTGTCCTACGAACGGACGTGATGTTTGAGGGAAATACCTAAGTCCGTTTTGTTCGCAAATCAAACACCCAGTGCAGAGCCTTTATCTTCATATTAGGGCCCGGTTTGCCATAGCTCGATGGGACGTAATTTCCGTGGCAGGATTTGCCTTTACCCGCGTTTTGCGTAGTGTGAGCGCAAACAAGGAGGCATCACATGGCGGATCACGTGCGTTGGGGAATTCTGGGGGCGGCGAAGTTTGCGCGCGAGCATATGGGGCCGGCGATCCAATTGGGGCGGCGGGGCAGGCTGGCGGCGTTGGCAACGTCTTCGCCTGACAAGGCGGCTCCGTTTGAGGCGCTGTCTCCGGGACTGGTGGTGCATGACAGCTATGACGCCCTGCTGGCCGACCCGGACGTGGATGCGGTTTACGTGCCGCTCCCGAACCATTTGCACGTCGAATGGGCGGTGAAGGCGCTGGAGGCGGGTAAACATGTGCTGGTGGAAAAGCCATTGGCGATGGAGGCAAGCGGCTTTGATCCGGTGATCGAGGCACGTGACCGCACCGGGCTGCTGGCGTCCGAGGCTTATATGATTGTGCACCACCCGCAGTGGCAAAAGGCGCGGGAACTGGTCCAGAACGGTGCGATTGGCACGCTGGTGCGGGTTTCGGGGGCGTTTTCTTATGACAATCGGTCCGACACGCAAAACATTCGCAACCGTCCCGATGCGGGCGGCGGGGCGATCCCTGATATTGGGGTCTATATCTATGGATCGACCCGGTTTGTAACTGGCGAAGAGCCGCAGGAAATTCTGAGCGCTGAAATCGTGCGGGAAAATGGCGTGGATGTGTGGAGCCATATCACCGCGCAGTTCCCATCGTTCCACTATACCGGCGTGGTGTCCATGCGCATGGCGCCGTGGCAAGACATGACATTCCATGGCGAAGGCGGGGTGCTGCGCCTGACCGCCCCGTTCAACCCGCAGGTCTATGGTGAAGCGCGGATTGAACTGCACAAACCCGGCGGTGAAGTCACCGAGTGGCGGTTTCCCGGAGACGCGCATTACGTCAATCAGGTCGAGGCGTTCAATGCGTCGGTCTTGGATGGTGCCGAATGGCCATGCCCGCTGGAGTTTTCGCAGGGCACGCAGGCAATGATTGATATGGTCTGGGCCAAAGAACAGACCTGAGCTGGCTCAAAGCCGAAACGCCAGAGGCGCCCCGGCTGAGCCATGTTCATGGCTCAGCGGCCCACCCTCCATGCCAGCTCACCGGATGACTGCGATCCGCGTGGTCAGATGGTGATGACAACCTTGCCAGTGGATTTGCGGCTGCGCATCAGCTCCATCCCGTCCAGCGCTTGTTCCAGCGGAAGGATTTGGCTGACATGTGGGTGGAGACGGTCTTGGGCGTGCCACTCCAGCAATTGGGACAGCGAGCCTGTCAGCACTTCGGGCTTGAACGCCAAATACCCGCCCCAGTAGAGTCCCAGCACTGAAAGGTTTTTGACCAAAAGGTGGTTTGCCTTGATCTGCGGCACGTCCCCCGATGCAAAGCCGATGGTCAGTATGCGGCCTTCGGGGTTGCACGACCGGAACGCGGCGGTGAACTGGTCGCCGCCCACGGCGTCATAGACGACATCGCAACCTCCAAGTGTTTTCATCTCTGTCCGGATGTCTTGGCTTTGGGCATCAATCAAATGGTCGGCGCCCGCCTTGCGCGCGACCTCAAGCTTGTCGGCGCCGCGCGCGCAAGCCACGACGCGGGCGCCCATCAGTTTGCCGATCTCAACTGCGGTCAGCCCGACACCACCCGCCGCGCCCAGCACCAGAAGGGTTTCGCCCGGTTGAAGACGGGCACGGTGGTCAAGCGCAAGATGCGACGTTCCGTAGGCGATCTGGAAAGCCGCAGCGTCTGTAAAGCTCATGTTGTCGGGAATTTTGACGGCGCGGGCGGCGTCAAAGCAGCCTTGTTGCGCCAACCCGCCTTGTCCACCATAGACCGCGACGCGGTCTCCGACGGCGAAACCTGTGACGCCTTCGCCTAGTGCGTTGATCGTGCCGGACACTTCCAAACCCATGACGAAGGGCAGGGCGGGCGTGTCCTGATAGGTGCCTTTCATCATCAGAAGGTCCGCGAAATTCAGTCCACAGGCGGCGATATTCAACCGGATTTCACCCGCTTTTGGTGCGGGAATCGGCAGATCGGTCAAGGTTGGGAGAGAATCATGTGAGGTAAGTTGCAGTGCGCGCATGGTGACTCCTTTTGATACGCGCATGTGCGCAAAACATTCAAATCGTGTCAAACCGATGGTGCAACTGACGCGGGCGTTGGCTGTACATGCACAATGAAGGAGATAATTCAACTTTGTGTTGTTTTTCTTGTTGCATCAACCCTATGAGGTGGTGATACTTCTTGATTTGCCTCGCAAAATTGCTGTAGTAATACGCTGCAATCCGTGCAGGATAGAAGCAGGCCTCTGGCGATGGGTGTACACCCGGAACGGGTCGTCTGGCCAAGGGTAACAATAGTAGGAAGATCAGATGGCGCATCCGGTAGATGTTCACGTAGGCAAGCGTATCCGTCACCGCCGTTGGCTGGTGGGTATGACCCAGCAGCAGCTGGCTGAACATGTAGGTATTAAGTTCCAACAAATCCAAAAGTATGAAACCGGTGCGAACCGTGTCAGCGCATCCCGCCTTTGGGATATCGCGGATGCTTTGGACGTACCTGTCAGCTTTTTCTTTGAAGGGCTCGAGTCCGACGCAGAAGCAAAAACGTCTGAAGAAAGCGTTCCTGCCGACATCCTCGGTGACAAGGAAGCGCTGGATTTGGTGCGGTCCTATTATGCGATCCCGGAAAACCAGCGTCGGCGCCTGTTTGAATTGGCTCGTGTCCTGTCCGACGTCGCTTGAGCAAAGAGCGGTCCTGCGGTAGCTGGTTGATGTAACCACGCCGGAGGGCCTATGACTGAGATTTCCCAATCTCTTGCTTTGGAATTGATTGCAACGGCCGAGGCTTTGGCCGATGCAGCATCCAAAGTGATCCTTCCCCATTTCAGAAGCGCATCGTTGGGTGCCGAAAACAAGCTCGAACAGGGGTTTGATCCCGTGACCGTTGCCGACAAGGATGCGGAACAGGCGATGCGCGCTGTTCTAGCAGACCGGCGCCCGTTGGACGGAATTCTGGGTGAAGAATTTGGTGCGCAAGATGGGTCAAGCGGCCTGACTTGGGTGTTGGATCCCATTGATGGAACGCGTGGTTTCTTGTCTGGAACTCCAACATGGGGTGTGCTGATCGCGTTGGCGGATGCGCATGGCCCGATTTTGGGGATCGTCGATCAACCCTATATCAAAGAACGGTTTACCGGCGGGCTGGGCCGTGCGGATTGGTCCGGGCCACATGGGGGCGCCGCGCTGCGCGTGCGTGATACCACGCGGTTGGACGATGCGATTGTGTTTACCACGTTCCCAGAGGTTGGAACCGCCGAAGAAGGCGCTGCGTTTCACCGTGTCGCTCGTCAGGCCAAGCTGACAAGATACGGGATGGATTGTTACGCCTACGCCTTGCTTGCGACGGGCCAGATTGATCTGGTGATTGAGGCGGGACTGAATCCATACGACATTCAAGCTCCCATTGCTGTGATCGAAGCAGCGGGCGGCATTGTGACGGATTGGCAAGGCGGCCCGGCGCACAATGGCGGACCAGCTCTGGCTGCGGCGAACGCTGATATCCATGCCCAAGCTATGGCGGTTTTGAACGGCGGTTGATCGGCCATTGGGTAAGGCGCATCAGGGGCCTTTTCACCGCGTCGCGAACCCAAGCCTTGCCAACGCCTCAGGTCTTTTCGTAAAAGGCGGTCGCAGCGCGTCCTTGCCCTTTTCTGGCGTTGCATTGTCTCTCACCGAAAAGGGGTATGGGAGAGACCGATATGTCAGAATTTCTGATCCGAAACGCCGATTGCATCCTGACGATGGATGATGATGCGCGCGAATTGCACGGTGCGGACCTGCGCCTGAAAGATGGGGTGATTGCCGAAATCGGCCACCGCCTGCACAGCGATGGCGAGGTGATCGAAGCACGCGGGTGCCTAGTGACGCCGGGATTGGTGAACACACACCACCATTTGTACCAGACATTGACGCGTGCGGTGCCCGGCGGGCAGGATGCTTTGCTGTTTGGCTGGCTCAAGACGCTGTATCCGATCTGGGCACGCTTTGGACCCGAGGAAATGTTTGTTTCAGCGCAAATCGGGCTGGCCGAACTGGCCCTGTCAGGGTGCACGCTGTCGTCGGACCATTTGTACCTGTATCCCAATGGCGCAAGGCTGGAAGATACAATCCATGCGGCGCATGAGGTCGGTCTGCGGTTTCACCCGACACGTGGCGCCATGAGCATTGGTGAATCTGACGGTGGTTTGCCGCCGGACTCATTGGTCGAAAACGAAGCGGCCATTTTGGAAGATTGTATTCGCGTGATCGACGGGTTTCACGATCCGCGTGAAGGTAGCATGGTGCGCGTTGGTGTGGCACCGTGTTCGCCGTTTTCGGTCAGCCGTGACCTGATGCGAGACGCGGCATTACTGGCGCGTGACAAAGGCGTGATGCTGCACACGCATTTGGCCGAAAATGACGAAGATATCGCCTATAGCGAGGCGCAGTTTGGCTGCCGTCCGGGGCAATACGCCGAAGATTTGGGCTGGACAGGTGATGATGTGTGGCACGCGCATTGCGTCAAGCTGGATGGGCAAGAGATTGATCTGTTTGCCAAATCCGGAACGGGCGTGGCGCACTGCCCGTGTTCGAATTGCCGTTTGGGATCAGGCATTGCGCCTGTTCGTGCGATGCGCGATGCGGGCGTGAAAGTAGGGTTGGGCGTGGACGGTTCGGCGTCAAACGACGCGGGTTCGCTGGTGGACGAAGCGCGCCAGACCATGCTGTTGCAGCGCGTGTCATTGGGGGCCGATGCCATGAGCGCGCGCGAGGCGTTGCACATCGCCACACGCGGTGGCGCCCAAGTGTTGGGCCGTCACGATTGCGGTCAGCTTGCCGTGGGCAAGCGCGCCGACGTGGCAATCTGGGACGTGTCCGGGATCGAAGCGGCCGGAAGCTGGGACAAGGCGGCGTTGCTGCTGGCTGGACCACGGCGGGTGCGTCATCTTCTGGTTGAAGGTCGCGAAGTGGTGCGCGATGGTAACATCGTAAGCTTTGACCTTGGGCAAGCGGTTCTTAAACAGAATCGGTTAGCATCCAGGTTGGCGGAACAAATCTGAGGGCCGCAATGACACGCTGGGCATTGATCCTGACCATGCTATGTGCCGCACAAATCGCGGTGGCGCAGGAAGTGCGCCAGATGTTGAACGGTTTCCGCGAAGAGGCCGGGCTTGGCCCGGTCACGCCATCGCCTCGTCTGGAACAGGCGGCGATGGCCCATGCGCTGGACATGGTCGAAAACGGTTTTTTCGATCATGTTGGATCGGACGGCAGCACCATTGGGGATCGCGCACGGCGGGTCGGATATCGCTATTGTGCGCTGGCCGAAAACATCGCCCAAGGGCACACCACCCCCGAGGATGTGTTGGGCGCATGGATCGCCTCTCCCCCGCACCGCAAGAACCTGTCGGTTGTGGACATAACCGACTATGGGTTGGTGCGGGCACAGGGCAATGTCTGGGTGCTGGTTTTGGGCCGCGACGGGTGTTGACCGCACGGATGGTGGGTTACAAACCCACCTTACGCCCGCTGACATAAGTGGCTGAAATTGCACGATCATCGCCCATCATGATCGTCGGAAAAATCGCTTCCCAAATGTCATCGGCACGGACAGCGCGTTGCGCGATGGCAGGCGTCGATTCCAGATCAAGCACAATGAAATCGGCCTCCATGCCCGGTGCAAGGTTGCCAATCTGATCATCCGCGCCCAGTGCCTGCGCTGACCCACATGTGGCCAGCCACAACAGTTCGGATGGATGCAACGGGCGCCCACGCAATTGGCCAATCTCGTAGGCTGCGGCCATGGTCCGCAGCATCGAAAATGACGATCCGCCGCCGGTATCTGTAGCAAGTGCCACGCGATGGCCTTCGGCCATCAGCCCGCCCATATCGAACAGTCCCGACCCGATAAAGGTATTGGAGGTCGGGCAGTGCACCAATGCCGCGCCAACCTCGCGCAGACGATCCTTTTCGCGCGGCTCAAGATGAATGGCGTGGCCATACAGCCCGTTGGCCCCCAGAAGGCCATGCGCTTCGTATGTGTCCAGGTAATCGCGCGTTTGTGGGTACAGCCCTTTGACCCATGCGATTTCGTCCAGCTGTTCGCTAAGATGGGTTTGCATCAGACACTCCGGGTGTTCGGCCCATAGCGTGCCCAAGGCCTCAAGCTGTTCAGGCGTGGATGTCGGGGAAAACCGCGGTGTAATCACATAAGATGCCCGGCCCGTGCCGTGCCATTTGTGCAGCAAGGCGCGGCTATCGTCATAGGCGCTTTGCGCCGTATCCAACAGACCCTCGGGCGCGTTGCGATCCATGCAGGTCTTGCCGCCAAACATCCGCATCCCACGGGTTTCGGCGGCTTCGAACAAGGCGTCCACGGACGCTGGATGGATGGTGCAATAACTGCACACCGTTGTCGTCCCTTGCGCCAGCACCAGATCCAGATACCGGCCCGCGATCTCGCGCGCATAGGTTGGATCAGCAAAGCGCATTTCTTCGGGAAAGGTATAACTGTTGAGCCAATCAATCAGCCGCTTGCCCCAGCTTGCGATCATCGCAGTCTGCGGATAGTGCACATGGGCATCCACAAACCCCGCCATGATCACTGCGTTTCCATGATCAATTGTCTTGGCGCGCGGGTATGTGCCGTGCAGATCATCGGCCGTTCCTTTGGCCACGATTCGCCCATCTGAAACTGCAATTGCACCATTCGTTTCATGCAACGCGGCTGCTGTACCCGCCTCAAACGGGCACGCATCAAAGCAAAGCGTCTGCCCCAAATGCAACGTGATGTCTGGCATGACAGTCTCCGGATTTTTTGCCACGCTAAGGCGCGATTTGTGAAAGGTAAATCGCTTGTCTGCACTGTTGCTCGGGCACAAGCTGGCATAGTGTCCGCCCAAGCACTAACGGAGGGCGCGCCATGGCCGAAGATTTTGCCAACGATGTGATGGAGGCCGAGCGCGAAGAAGACGCTTATGCGCTGGATCGCAAGGCGGTCGCGCAAATTTTGCATTCCGTAGACCAAGACGATCGCGATGGGCTGGTCGATTTGATGGAACCGTTGCATGCGGCGGACATTGCTGACCTTCTGGAACAGATCAGCGCCTTTGACCGGATGCGTTTGATTGCGCTGTATGGCGTTGAATTCGATGGCGAAATCCTATCGGAACTTGACGAAACCATTCGTGAAGAAGTGATCGGCCTTCTGAATCCGCAGGTTCTGGCAGAAGCGGTTCGCGAAATGGACTCGGACGACGTTGTCGATCTGCTCGAAGACCTTGATGAACCACAGCAAGAGGCCATTCTAGACGTCCTTGAAGACAGTGACCGGGTCGCTGTTGAAAAATCGCTGACCTATCCCGAATACTCTGCCGGGCGCTTGATGCAGCGCGAAGTGGTGATGGCACCCGAGCACTGGAATGTCGGCGAAGCTATTGATTATCTGCGCAATTCCGAAGGTTTGCCGGAACAGTTTTATCACGTGGTTCTAGTTGATCCGCGATTGCGTCCGATTGGCAACGTGACCTTGGGCAAACTGATGGGGTCGCGCCGAGAAGTGCTGCTCAGGTCCCTGCTTGAGGAAACCTTTCACGTTATCCCGGTGACACGGGATGAAGGCGAGGTGGCCTATGCGTTCAACCAATATCACCTGATCTCCGCTCCGGTGGTGGATGAAAACGAACGCTTGGTAG
>CANNZV010002726.1:218978-280186 GCA_947561585.1 Caprella mutica | reverse complement strand
CCAAAAATAGTTGCACCCAAAGCGTCCTGCCAAGATGAGTTGAAAGGATAGCCACTGGCTCACTTCTTGATTCTCTTATATACATAACAATATGTATATAAATGGGAATTTGTCGCCCCTGAACCCCTCTCTGTCAGGTCATTAAACAATCATGAAAAAATACTTTACAGCTGCATATCATAGAATCTAAAAGTCGGAATTGTTAGTAATCACACGATTTTGTTGACATAAAAATGATCTTTGCTAATTCAAATTCCAATTAATTAACAATATTTTAACTTTGCCTTACGTTATTAGTATAGTTTAAACATCATTTAAGTTTAGACTTCATATTTGATTTTTATACTTTTTTCAGTTCTGGGGGCAAAACGGAAACGATCCAAATTCATTTGATAATTGTTTTCAAACGTTTTAAAAGCAATTGAAATCATTTTGTTTTGTTTCAATTATTTTTCATGAAATATACTGACAATAGAAGCAGATGTTTTATTTTAATATTTCTTTTAATTTCCATGCATTTCAATTTTTTCTAACCAAAATGCAAATTTTTTTGAGAATTTGTTATCTAAATTATATCTTGCAATAAACTAATCGGTTTCCAAAATAGAAATCCTTTAGACAAAAATAATTCTTCGTTGTACATTTTACGTTATGTAACTACTTTGACGCATTTTTTAATTGAGAATTGTTATTCATAAAAGTGTTATCATGTGCCATATTCAATCTTATTATTTAATTAAATAATTTAGCGTGCATTTGTTTAGTCATTTCGTTAGTTATAATTATAAATTTTTAATAAGCTTTTACTCTGTGTAATATTAAAATTATAAGCATCACACTAATTGAACAAGATTACGTGCACTCGGTAGAGCGCATACCTTCGCCTCCGCTTATAAATGACCTTGACCTCAACCATTGACCCGTTCGCTTCCAAAATTTTATAATCTGGTTCCTGGATAATGACCAACCGTCCCACCAAGTTTCATGTAATTTGGTTGAACACTTTTTGAGTTATTGAGTGATAAATGACCTTGACCTTGGACCGAATCGCTCCCAAAATTCTACTAGATGGTTCCTTGACAATAGCCAATCGTCCCACTGAGTTCCAGGCAATTTGGTTAAATAATTTTTGATTTGTTGAATTATAAATCCAATTGACCTTGATCTCTCCCTAAATATAATCAAATGGTTCCTTTACATTGACCAATCGTCCCACCAAGTTTCATGCAATATGGTTGAATAATTTTCAGGTTATAAATGACCTTGACCTTTGACCTGATCACGTCCAAAATTCTACCAGATGGTTATTGGACAATCACCAATGGTGCAATCAAATTTCAGGCAATTTGGTCCAATGCTTTTTCAGTTAAGCGAAATAAATAAATATTTAAATAAATAAATATTTATAAATAAACAAATATTTATAAATGAATAAATAAACAAATATTAATAAATAAATAAATGCTATGTAAAATATACCCTCTCCGCATTCTGCGTAGGTTTTAACAGATATATTTCTCAGATTGAGTTATACCCTTTTTTCTGATTTAAGTGATAACTCCTGAAATTGTTTTTTAATATCTTCAACTGTTTCTAATTTTGATTAATTGTATGAAATGTGAATTTCGTTAAAATTGCATGGAAACTTTTTATTCAAATACGATAGAAGGTCTAAAATGAAGCTCCGTATTTATAATTTTTATGTTTTTCTTTTAATGAAAAGTCAATTTAATTTTTCGCCCGAATTCCTTGCAATATGATTAAATCAAAATAATTATGCTTTGAATTTCTCAATTAGCAAAATTTGGATTGATAACTCTATAATGAAATTCAGCAAAATTATTTTAATGGTTTATATTCAAGTAATATATTACTAGTTCTGATTATATATTTAACGCAGCATCTCCCTAATAAAATAATGAATGCAGTTGTAGAAAATAATTAAAAGCAGTCAGAAGTAATTCAGCATATGAAGAGTAGGGTGGAGCGTTTTTTCAACTTTTCAGAGTTGGGTTTTTGCTTTGGTGCATAAAAATAAGGTAGCCAAAATTTTAGACCCCTGGGTTATCATCTTCATCACCCGCAAGAGTCCCAAAAATAGGAAAGATCACTAAAAATCGTTTATTAGTCAATATTTTTTTTTAATTCTATTTTCTATCAAATCACTTCGTAATAGTGACACATAACAAGAAAATAACCAGTTTAAAATGCATAAAAAATTTCAAAACCATAACATAACGTCTTCATCTCCCACCAGAGGTCTTAAAATGGGTGACCGGTCCATTCGCCGAAAACACATTCGCCGAAAACATATTCGCCGAAAACACATTCACCGTACGACACATTCACCGAACATCACTTTCGCCGAAAAAAATTAGATTATTTTAAAAGGTTAACAAATGAAATTACATATAGATGAACTTTATACATATAAGTGTATAAATTACTTTACAATATTCTACATAATTATTGGTTAAACTTTTTGGTATTTTCGTTAACTTAATTATTTAACTCATATATAATGTTGTTGCTGTATCATTTGTGACAGTTTATTAATTGTATGTAAATTAATTATCTGTATTTTCTGTGTACAATTATCAGTTACAAAAGAAAAACAATTATTTTGTGTTGGTCTCACTTTATTTTTATCTTTCAATATACATTGTAGAATCAGTCTGCTACTGTGAGTCGCTCGTGAAACTTTCACTATACAGGGTAACCCACAAAAAAAGTCTACCCGACTTTGAATTCGTACTTTTCAACAACTATTGAAGGTTCAGTAAAAACAGATTTATTACTAGGCTTTAAGAATATTCATATAACTATTCCTTTTATAAAATATTGCCAATATTTAGAAATGTAATTGAGTACAAAAAGGAAGTTAAATTAAATTTTTGTTCAGCAACTCCTTTTAAGAAATAGAAAACTTTATTTTAGAATAAATGGATTAAATATTTATGATTTAATAAATAGTACTAAATTTATCTAGAAACTTTTATATTGGGACTAAGAAGAAGGATTTATATGGCATTAGAACCAGACAATTAATTATCGTTTAATTTATAGTTTATAAAAAAATAGATCAATTTTGAATATTCATATAACACAGGATTTTTAATAAACTTAAATTTTGACAGTAAACCTAAGTCTGCTAAAAATTGTCATTTTTTCGGCGAATGCGTCGTGCGGCGGATGTGTTTTCGGCGAATGTGTTTTCGGCGAATGTGTTTTCGGCGAATTGACCTAGAACCCTTAAAATGAAGGGAAAATACGTGAAAATACCAAATTTCACTATGAGTTCACGTTTATATCAATTGTCAAAATAAGTACGTTTAGGATATTCTGTATCAATATTGTAATTCAAAAATATAGAAATAGGATTTATTAAATATATATTGAAGTTACTTCATACCCCACGAGGTCCCCCAACCCTCATATAATGGGCCTCAATCCCTTAAAAATCTGTGTTTTATTATCGTTGTGTCATATTAAAACTGAGTTGTTTTATGAATTCAAAAACATCCCATAGATCACATCGTTGAGTAAGTTGCGTTTAACTTCATCCAGCCCATCCGAGAGGAAGCTCAAATTATTTGTAGTGTTTTAGTTTCAAATTTGTGTCATTTTTTCTTCCTTTGATTCTTGCTCTTATTATGCCATCTCTCGATGATTCTCCTATTAAACTATTGGATACATCAGTGAAATTTTTTATGCCTGATTGATAATTCATCAAGAGTAGTTATCTATAATTTGGAATCTGCAATCTGTTGCTATTTTCATTGCATATTATCATACTTATTTATTACTTAAGGGGTAAGAACTCTGGCATTTCATTTACTTGACAGTCGATCATTTCATAATAAAATGTAACATTATATTTTAAATTTGGAGATTGAAATTTTCACACTGATTCGTCATTTTGAAAATTGTATGTCTTTAGAACTCTTCTCAATCTCAGTCGCGATTTGCAAGTGATTCGTCATGAATCATTATGAGTATTGGATTATTCAGTTCGGCATAATAACCATTATTTTGGAGGACACCATTTATCAGTAATATTTAATAAATTAAAAATAATCCCAATTGATTAATGATAATCCCAGAGAGGTGACTCCATCCTGGCCAGTAAACAATTTTTCACACCCGGCATGAATTCCAGAGTCAGTGCGGAAATCGAACTGACGACCTCACTCATATGCAGCGAAAGCTCTTACCACTGTGCTACCGAGAAGCTAAACACCATCTATTACATCTCTGTACTTCTTTGGGAGGTACTGAAACTTTTAGATCTTATTATTTAATATTTTTCCCAAAAAAACAAAAGGTACTTACACTTTCATAGTAAATTTAACTATACTGTAATCTTAAGATTAACAGTTGGATTCCTTAAGATTTTAAGGGATTGAGGCCTATTATATGAGGGTTGGGGGACCTCGTGGGGTATGAAGTAACTTTTATATATATTTAATAAATCCTATTTATATATTTTTGAATTACAATATTGATACAGAATATCATAAATGTTCATATTTTGACAATTAAAATAAACTTGAACTCATAGTGAAATTGGGTATTTTCACGTATTTTCCCTTCATTTTAAGACCTCTGGTGGGGAATGAAGACGGTATGTTATGGCTTTGAAATTCTTACTGCAGTTTGAGCTGGTTCTTTTCTTGTTATGTGTCACCACTATTTCGAAGTGATTTGATAGAAAATAGAATTTAAAAAAAATATTGACTAAAATACGATTTTCAGTGATTTTTCATATCTTTGGGGCCCTTCCAGGTGATGAAGGGGTCTAAAATTTTACTTACCTTATTTTTATGCACCAAAGCAAAATAATATTACTATTATCAAACCCAACTCTGAAAAATTGGAAAAACGCTCTACCCTACTATATAATATAGACTAGTGTATAGCTAATTTGTACTTTTTTTCCCCTGGTTGAAATTCACTACCTAGGTGCCTACTCATGACACCAGTTATCTACCTAACCATAAATGAATTTTTACCTACCCATGTTACGTATAATGTACTAGTACTGTAGTACATATCAGGAAATGCACTGTAACTTGACAATGACGCCTATCGGCCTAATGCTCAGTTACTCCCACTGTGACAGTGGTCAGTGACTGAGTTCCATAGGCTACAGATAGGTACAGTGCTACGTGTAACATATTTATGCAGCCCTTATAGCCACAGTGGTCACAGGCGACCCATGTTATAGATATAGAGTACATATGTCAGTTAAAGACAATTAGTTGGCTTCCATTTTAAATGCTCCACTCGTCCACACACTCAGATGCATATACCTATACCTTAGCCATGTTTCAAAATGTGGACAAAGTCGCCAGCATAGCCTATATTGATACGTATCTAAAAGCTGAGCGGCGCACCAGATTACGCCGCACCACTGTACGTTCTATTAGATAGGTAGATTGAATGATGATTTATGATATCTATATGGAGTGATTTTGATATTTGTTGTTTCAAATTTATT
This sequence comes from Caprella mutica, assembly GCA_947561585.1. NCBI lineage: Eukaryota > Metazoa > Arthropoda > Malacostraca > Amphipoda > Caprellidae > Caprella > Caprella mutica. Next base: position 274,686 of record CANNZV010002726.1, on the reverse strand, counting down.
TCTTATGACTGATGGTACCTGAATCCACAACCAAAATTGGTGCACAAAATTCCACTGACTTCTTCAAAAGCTGAAACAAATTCACCAACATATTTGAATGAGCCACCAAAAATTAATGGTAACATAGGAATAAATAGCTAAAATCCACAGACTTTACTATAATATTATTTTCGAAGGGGAATTTACCATGTCCATGAAATATAGTCTGGGGATTAAGGGAGATAGATATTCGCTCGACTAGGAATATTGAATTTTCTCGAATAGTTTTGAATTCATTCCTACCTATAATCCTATATAAGCAATATTTACCATATATTTTACTTTGATCATAAAAAGAGATCTCTGTATACAAAGTATGCCAGTTAAAGCCAATTAATTGACCCTCAGCCTTACATTTGTAAAGGTTAAAGCTCAGATATGTCTAATTGGCTTAACATTTGATTTAATTCCTATGTTCCCATGTTAATTTGGCATGAAATTTTAAGAAATGAGCCAAAATTCACCTGGCTCAGAATCTTTTTGAAATTTTGGCATGCATGATGATTATTCAGATTATATAATGATGCATCTTGACAGTTTCAATATATTCAGGTACCTATTCTCATGTAAATTTTGGCATTAGCTACATTTAAAAAGAGACAGCATAGTTTTAAAATTTAGATAAATGGAGCAGTAAAATTAGGTTACTTTTGCTAGAAACCTTTTTTGCCGGAGGACACTTTTTTTGTCGGAGGACACTTTTTTGCCGGACGACTCTTTTTTGCCGGAGGACACTTTTTCCGGAAGACACTTTTTGCAGGGAGACACTTTTTGCCGGAGGTCACTTTTTTTTGCCGGCGATCACTTTTTTTGCCGGAGGTCACTTTTTTTTGCCGGAGGTCACTTTTTTTTGCCGGAGGTCACTTTTTTTTGCCGGAGGTTACTTTTTTTGCCGGAGGTCACTTTTTTTGACGGAGGTCACTTTTTTCGCCGTAGGTCACTTTTTTTGCCGGAGGTCACTTTTTTTGCCGGAGGTCCCTTTTTTTGCCGGTGGTCACTTTTTTTTGCCGGAGGTCAATTTTTTTGCCGGAGGTCACTTTTTTCTGCCGGAAGTCACTTTTTTTGACTGGGGTCACTTTTTTTGACTGAGGTCATTTTTTTTTGACTGAGGTCACTTCTTTTTGACGGATGTTACTTTTTTGCTGCAACAGACTATTATTTGCTGCAAGAGACTACTTTTTGCCGCAAGAAACTATTTTTTTGCCGCAAGAGACTATTTTATGCCGCAATAGAATAGTTTTGCCGCAAGAGACTAGTTTTGCCGCAGGAGACTTTTTTCTGCCGCAAGAGACTTTTTTCAACCGCAAGAGACTTTTTTCAACCGCAAGAGACTTTTTTCTGCCGCAAGAGACTTTTTTTTTGCCGCAAGAGACTTTTTCTGCCGCCAGAGACTCTTTTGCTGCAAGAGACTTTTTTCTGCCGCAGAAGATTTTATCTGCCACAAGAGACTTTTTTCTGCCGCAAGAGACTTTTTTCTACCGCAAGCGACTTTTTTCTACCGCAAGCGACTTTTTCTGCCGCAAGAGACCTTTTCTGCCGCAAGAGACCTTTTCTGCCGCAAGAGTCTTTTCTGCCGCAAGAGTCTTTTCTGCCGCAAGAGTCTTTTTTGCCGCAAGAGACTTTTTTTGCCGCAAGGCACTCACGACACTTTTTTTCACACATGTTACACCCCTATATAATTATCTAATCAATTCTTCTATTAGCAACATGTTTGAAATTCATAAGTGCATGCTGCTATTACAACTTAAAGTAATGCACTCGAGTAGAAAAATAATGCATAAATCATAGTTCAGAGATGGTATGTTTCTGTTATTTAATCATGGTGGCCATACTTAGAAATATGATGCTGTGTGGTTACTGGTTATTTATTATATACAATATTATTCAGAGTCAAAAATCATTGCTCACTAGCTCACCTGGGTTATTGTCTAGAGTCCTTTGAACCAATGAGATATTTTTCAAAGTATCTGAAATTGTCAGATAATCCAAGAAACTTTGATAGATATTTGAATTTAAAGCCTATTTTTCCCATAATATCATGCTAAAGCTCAAGAATGTTTAGGGCAATAGAAATTCAATTTTTATTGCATAGTATGGCAGTGGCTAATATCACTCCTATTTATTTAGGAAACTGGTGTTCTATCAGTTATCTACCAATGTTCTTGTGTTAATTTTCATATTTATACTGAATGTGATCATTATTGAAGAATTAGACAATACACATAGCTAACTCAAATTGTGATTTTGTTTATGATAATCTGTATTGCTCCCTCTGGATATTGTTACTAACTAGGCTATTTTTATATATGTTGTTAAATTTGTTTGTTATATATGTCAACACCATCATTTTTTTTCAGGAATATAATTATTCAATACATTCCAAAAGGAAAAGAGTTTGAGGAAAAATTTGAGAAAATTCGTATATATTAAACAATCAAGGATCTAATTCAGTTCAAACTATAACATGTCTTTAGATGATGAAGAGGACATGATGCTATTCAATATGAATAATTAGGTAAGTTCAGCTCTCTCTTTTCAATCTTGAATAAAATAACTGACACAATAGAATTTACTAGAGATGCACCGATACCATATTGGTAACCGATACCAGTACCAATTACAATTAGGTACTTTAAAATTCTTGTAACCGATACCAAGTCCGATACCAGTTATTTTTTTTAAAGTATGATATTCAAGACAAAGACACCAAAAATATTAGTTTTAGGTAGATATCTGTGCTTAAATTTACCACTAATTTATAAAGTTTACATGTACCTGGTCTTTAGGATCTTCATGCGATAAGATTGTTGCCTTGGTGTTTACAAGTATACTACCTATGCAATAATGCATCCTATTGTCATAGCAATATAACGATTCATTGTCTTACGAAGTTACGTTAGAAGTGCACTCACAGGTGTTACTTGCTCAGTGTAATACCTATAAATTTCATTTGTTAGAACATTTTTGTGTTATTGCAATTAGCTAAAGTGTACCTAGTTTCGACCTACAGTGTGCCTAGTTTCGAATGACAGTGTGCCTAGTTTTGAACTACAATGTGCCTAGGTTTGAACTACAGTGTGCCTAGTTTTGAACTACAGTGTAACTAGTTTTGAACTAGTGTGCCTAGTTTTGAACTACAGTGTGCCTAGTTTTGAACTAAAGTGTGCCTAGTTTTGAACTACAGTGTGCCTAGTTTTGAACTACAGTGTGCCTAGTATTGAACTACAGTGTGCCTAGTTTTGAACTACAGTGTGCTTAGTTTTGAACTACAGTGTGCCTAGTTTTGAACTACTGTGTGCTTAGTTTCGAATTATAGTGTGCCTAGTTTTGAACTACAGTGTGCCTAGTTTTGAACTACAGTGTGCCTAGTTTTGAACTACAGTGTGCCTAGTTTCGAACTACAGTGTGCCTAGTTTCGAACTACAGTGTGCCTAGTTTCGAACTACAGTGTGCCTAGTTTTGAACTACTGTGTGCTTAGTTTCGAACTATAGTGTGCCTAGTTTTGAACTACAGTGTGCCTAGTTTTGAACTACAGTGTGCCTAGTTTTGAACTACAGTGTGCCTAGTTTCGAACTACAGTGTGCCTAGTTTCGAACTACAGTGTGCCTAGTTTCGAACTACAGTGTGCCTAGTTTCGAATGACAGTGTGCCTAGTTTTGAACTACAATGTGCCTAGGTTTGAACTACAGTGTGCCTAGTTTTGAACTACAGTGTAACTAGTTTTGAACTAGTGTGCCTAGTTTTGAACTACAGTGTGCCTAGTTTTGAACTAAAGTGTGCCTAGTTTTGAACTACAGTGTGCCTAGTATTGAACTACAGTGTGCCTAGTTTTGAACTACAGTGTGCTTAGTTTCGAACTACAGTGTGCCTAGTTTCGAACTACAGTGTGCCTAGTTTTGAACTACTGTGTGCTTAGTTTCGAAGTACTGTGTGCCTAGTTTTGAACTACAGTGTGCCTAGTTTTGAACTACAGTGTGCCTAGTTTTGAACTACTGTGTGCTTAGTTTCGAACTATAGTGTGCCTAGTTTTGAACTACAGTGTGCCTAGTTTTGAACTACAGTGTGCCTAGTTTCGAACTACAGTGTGCCTAGTTTCGAACTACAGTGTGCCTAGTTTCGAACTACAGTGTGCCTAGTTTCGAACTACAGTGTGCCTAGTTTCGAACTACAGTGTGCCTAGTTTCAAACTACAGTGTACCTAGTTTTGAACTACAGTGTGCCTAGTTTCGAACTACAATGTACCTAGTTTCGAACTACAGTGTACCTAGTTTCGAACTACAGTGTGCATAGTTTCGAACTACAGTGTACCTAGTTTCAAACTACAGTGTACCTAGTTTCAAGCTTCAGCGTACCTAGTATCGAACTACAGTGTACCTAGTTCAAATTACAAAGTACCTAGTTTCGAACTACAGTGTACCTAGTTAGTTTCGAAGTGCAGTGTACTTAGTTAGTTTCGAAGTACAGTGCACCTAGTTAATTTCGAAGTGCGGTGTACCTAGTTAGTTTTGAAGTTCGGTGTACCTAGTTAGTTTTGAAGTTCGGTGTACCTAGTTAGTTTCGAAGTGCAGTGAACCTAGTTAGTTTCGAAGTCCGGTGTACCTAGTTAGTTTCGAAGGGCAGTATACCTAGTTAGTTTTGAAGTGCAGTGTACTATAGTTCTGAACTACAGTGTACCTACCTAGTTTCGAACAACAGTGTATCTAGTTTGGAACTACAGTGTATCTAGTTTGGAACTACAGTGTACCTAGTTTGGAACTACAGTGAACCTAGTTTGGAACTATAGGTTACCTAGTTTGGAACAATAGTGTACCTAGTTTGAAACTATAGTGTATCTAGTTTCGATCTACAGTGTACCTAGTTTTGATCTACAGTGTATCTAGTTTTGAACTACAGTGTACCTATTAGTTTCGAAATGAAGTGTATCTAATAGTTTAGAAGTGCAGTGTACCTATTAGTTTCAAAGTGCAGTGTACCTATAGTTAGTTTTGAAGTACAGTGTGCCTAGTTTTGAACTACAGTGTAACTAGTTTTGAACTAGTGTGCCTAGTTTTGAACTACAGTGTGCCTAGTTTTGAACTAAAGTGTGCCTAGTTTTGAACTACAGTGTGCCTAGTATTGAACTACAGTGTGCCTAGTTTTGAACTACAGTGTGCTTAGTTTTGAACTACAGTGTGCCTAGTTTTGAACTACTGTGTGCTTAGTTTCGAATTATAGTGTGCCTAGTTTTGAACTACAGTGTGCCTAGTTTTGAACTACAGTGTGCCTAGTTTTGAACTACAGTGTGCCTAGTTTCGAACTACAGTGTGCCTAGTTTCGAACTACAGTGTGCCTAGTTTCGAACTACAGTGTGCCTAGTTTCGAATGACAGTGTGCCTAGTTTTGAACTACAATGTGCCTAGGTTTGAACTACAGTGTGCCTAGTTTTGAACTACAGTGTAACTAGTTTTGAACTAGTGTGCCTAGTTTTGAACTACAGTGTGCCTAGTTTTGAACTAAAGTGTGCCTAGTTTTGAACTACAGTGTGCCTAGTATTGAACTACAGTGTGCCTAGTTTTGAACTACAGTGTGCTTAGTTTCGAACTACAGTGTGCCTAGTTTCGAACTACAGTGTGCCTAGTTTTGAACTACTGTGTGCTTAGTTTCGAACTACTGTGTGCCTAGTTTTGAACTACAGTGTGCCTAGTTTTGAACTACAGTGTGCCTAGTTTTGAACTACTGTGTGCTTAGTTTCGAACTATAGTGTGCCTAGTTTTGAACTACAGTGTGCCTAGTTTTGAACTACAGTGTGCCTAGTTTCGAACTACAGTGTGCCTAGTTTCGAACTACAGTGTGCCTAGTTTCGAACTACAGTGTGCCTAGTTTCGAACTACAGTGTGCCTAGTTTCGAACTACAGTGTGCCTAGTTTCAAACTACAGTGTACCTAGTTTTGAACTACAGTGTGCCTAGTTTCGAACTACAATGTACCTAGTTTCGAACTACAGTGTACCTAGTTTCGAACTACAGTGTGCATAGTTTCGAACTACAGTGTACCTAGTTTCAAACTACAGTGTACCTAGTTTCAAGCTTCAGCGTACCTAGTATCGAACTACAGTGTACCTAGTTCAAATTACAAAGTACCTAGTTTCGAACTACAGTGTACCTAGTTAGTTTCGAAGTGCAGTGTACTTAGTTAGTTTCGAAGTACAGTGCACCTAGTTAATTTCGAAGTGCGGTGTACCTAGTTAGTTTTGAAGTTCGGTGTACCTAGTTAGTTTTGAAGTTCGGTGTACCTAGTTAGTTTCGAAGTGCAGTGAACCTAGTTAGTTTCGAAGTCCGGTGTACCTAGTTAGTTTCGAAGTGCGGTGTACCTAGTTAGTTTCGAAGGGCAGTATACCTAGTTAGTTTTGAAGTGCAGTGTACTATAGTTCTGAACTACAGTGTACCTACCTAGTTTCGAACAACAGTGTATCTAGTTTGGAACTACAGTGTATCTAGTTTGGAACTACAGTGTACCTAGTTTGGAACTATAGGTTACCTAGTTTGGAACAATAGTGTACCTAGTTTGAAACTATAGTGTATCTAGTTTCGATCTACAGTGTACCTAGTTTTGATCTACAGTGTATCTAGTTTTGAACTACAGTGTACCTATTAGTTTCGAAATGAAGTGTATCTAATAGTTTAGAAGTGCAGTGTACCTATTAGTTTCAAAGTGCAGTGTACCTATAGTTAGTTTTGAAGTACAGTGTACCTAGTAGTTTTGAATTATATTATTCATCTGTTGATTAATTTCAACAATATCAGCTGTTTAGTTAAATATAATTTTATTTTATAAGCACGAAATGTAAATTATTCAGTGAATTGTTTATAATGTTCATTTCAATTTTCAGAAGCACTGTCCGTACCCGATTTCAAACCAGTCCATAAAACCATTGGAATCTCCCTATCGAATTCTGCCAATTGTAATGGACATAGGGGAAGGGACAAACGCTCCCCCATCGGAGCTCTCTACGTACCGAGGAACACGTTATCAAAGTAAGCTCTTACTATTCTCCCAATTTATATTTGTAAGTATGGTTACTTTTTTTATTCATCTTCAAAGAGATTTTGCAGACGCATGGTTTGTTTATAAAATTCAAATTTGTAATCAAAACAAAATGTGTACAATCTTCTTCTTGAGCATCAGATTAGTAATTCGCTCAATTGTTGCTCACAAAGTATTAAAACACTTTAAAAAACCAAATTATAAAATATTTACTGAACTGAATTGTATGCGGTTTGCAGAATAATGAGCGTAGACCTTAGTTCTATAATATAATGACTTACGTCCTTTAGTTTTGCTACAAAAAAAAATTATTAGAGTTTTAACGTCCTCTGACTTTTACGCTCACACTTCTCCTTTATTCAATGAAACCAAAATTTTACCTGTTGGAGACATCTACAAATTTTTATTAGCTATCTATATGTTCAAACTTAATTCAGATAACCTTTTAACCTTTCCTAATCACTCTTACAGTACTAGGTCTCGTCACTTAGCAGTTCCTTCCTTCCAGAGACTTACCACTTCGCAAAAATTTATTCATTTCAATGCTCCATTACTCTGGAATTCAATCCCATCCAATATTAGAGATATCCAGACTTTATAATTTTTTAAAACATATTCTATAAACAATTTTTATTGGACCAATTGGGCTGAATCTTTTTCTTTTAAAATAATTTTCTTTTAATTTTTCATCATTTGCATTTATGTTTGTTTTCTCACCAATTAGTTTTTCTTTTTTGTCGATATGAGTTCTTATGTATTTTTTTACTCACCAACCGATAATTAGAATTTGATTATATATTTTTGAATTCTGCCTGAAAAGGGAAACCTTCGTATAGGCTTGAACTAATTTTTTTCTTTAAAATGTATATTGAATTATGTAATCACTGTTAAATTGTTCTGAATTTTATTTCAATAAAGAATTTCAATTTCAATTATGTTATAAACTCATTTTTTCCCGGAGCCTGGAGAGGACCTTCAAGTTTATAAAGTTCTTCATCACTGGAAAGTGATACTCTGGTATGATAGAAACTTAGTGATACTCATTTTGCAAATTTTGACAATCAGTTAGAATAAAAATATATAAGTAATTTTTACAATGTATAGCTTAAGTTTACCAATAAATTATTTTAAAGCTATCTTCTTTACTTTAATAACCTTACTATTACTCTTTACAGTCCATTATATCTTGAAATGGAATAGGTGATGCTGTCCCTTCAGCCCCGAACTGTTGTATTTTGGAATGTATTTTTTTACCATGTTTATTATTTTTTTAACGTTACTTGCAGTTTTGAAGAATAACGCTAAGGAATAACTGCGAGGTCCCAGATTTTTGTATTAGGAAGGCTTCATTTCCCATCATAATATCATCATTTTCCTATTTATATTTTGTGTGAGGTAGGCTTCATCTCCTTCTTCCATCTGCCATAACCACAGGTGCAATTGTGACTCTATTTGTCACAGTCCCTGGTAAGTGACAGCATTCTCAGAGAAGATTTTTTACCATTCATTAGCTAGCATTGTCACTGACGGGTGGTATAGGTGACATTGTTTATACATAGAGCCACTTTTCTTTCTGACTGATTCTTCTAGTCCCTTCTATTTACTTTCCTGTTGATGTAGCTAAACGATATGGCCTTTTTGTTCCAAAGCAGACATTTAACCCCTACTAAATAAATTTATGCCTAATTTGTAACGTCAATAACATTAATTCAACTAGATCTCATGATCATTCTTACCCTCATGCTAGATATTGACTGGAATATTGCTGCCGAATAACGTCACATTCATAATATAAAGTATACTATATGCGTTTAACGCGTCATATTTTATTGTATGAATGTGTGCGTTCATATTCAGCGCAGTATTAGCGCTGTCAATATATGTCATGAGGGTATTTTTTCTTTAGTGTTTCACGCGTAGTCACGGACGCTACGCGGTCGCGCATTAGTAGTTAGGACGCGCGTGTGAGCATCTTATGGTAACGCCCAAGTGTAGTTCAGTGCAATGGGGACGTAGAATGAGGTCCCCAAAAGCGGACAAAAATGCTCTGTCGCGGCCCCCTGCCTGCCGTGATGTCGGCCCTGCGCGCTGCCCCTCTCCTGCACCAAATTGTAACTGGGAATATACTATGCCTATATATAAATACCAACCTCCGATACCAAGACTGCCAGCTTATGATTTGTAGATGCATCTTCCTGTATCGTCCTGCCTCACTCCTCGCATCTTAGCCAATCATAGGGGAAAGCTCAGTGTGGTGATTAGGGAACCTGCGTGTAATACAGCTCACCACGCGTCCTTGATGTCACAACGGTGAAGTCCTTTGTATTTAGGTTCTTTAGTTTTTACTGGAACCACAACGTTAAGTCTACAGCATGTGTCTGTTATGAGACTTGGAAGAATACTGATTAAATTTGTCACTGTGATCCTCGACATTTACTATTATTAGTGTGGTTGCCATAGCATAAATATGATTATCAAAATGGATCACATGCAGTGACTGTTCAATATTTATTCGTTAAAACCAGAATGAACAAAATTGGAATGATTAATTAAAATAATTTATATAATATGTTAATCTATCACAGTCCAAGATTAATAATAATATGATAGTATACAGTATGGGCCACAAAAATTTTTCCGCTTTTTCAAATACTTATAAATCGGTGAACAATTGACGAAAAGACTTTATCTTGGTCTCTATTTCTCCGCCTCTTATTTTACTATTAACAAGTAAAAACAATTTTGAACTGATGGACATAGTTTAAGAACAGGTGAGCAAAGAGTGCGGGTGACTATTTTTGCTATTGCACGAAAGTCATTCTTAGAGCTAACTCTGTGATTTTACTTACTAAAAGGCATATTGCATAAAAGGAAAAAAATTATAATGGTAGACATTTTAATAAAGGGTGCTTACACTTCTTCTTTGGAAACTATTTGGAAATATAACAACTTCAGTGACATTTTGATCTCATTGAAGTTTTCACTCCTAATATTCGTTCTTCGCTTGTTTATTGCATGGTTATTATTAGTTCTAATTGGCTTTGAAAGGAATGGAATTGAAACCTTCGAAGAAATTACATCACTCATATTATTCAACTAGTCTAAATTGAAGTCCACACAAAGAAATAGTCCAATGCAAGAGAAAATGTGAAATTCTGTAATTATATGTTCAATTCCATGGAGAAATAGAGCAACATTGCAGTTCAATATTACTAAACATATTTTTATGCAGGATGAAGAACTTGACAAGAAGTAGTTTTAATATTACCAAGCTTTCAAAATCGTTCGTGGTTTACGTGTCAGGGGTAATATTTATTGAAAAAAATATTAAACATATCTATATTATAAACCGTTATCAATCCTAAACTTAAAGAAGGTTCTAACGAAGATACCAAGACCTTCACCTCTTCTACCACTTATATTAATGTTGTGAAACTTATAATTATTCAAATAAACCATGGTCTCAGAATATGAAGCAAACCAAGTTTTACAATTGTAAACAATAACAAATTTGAATTTCAAACAGGAACGGGAAGGTCCATCATTTAAGGTCCATTCAATATCTCCAGAAAAATTATTCTTCGTGAATAATAATGAAAGAAAGACAAATACGTTGAGAGGGAAACCAACAAAAGCTATGCAGAAGTCATCAGAGGCAGCAGAGAAGGCATCCTCAGTGCAGTATTAGAGTTAAGTTGAATTGGACTATCATTAATGCAATTCAGTGTTTTTAAATTAATGCACAAAAGCTTACACGCAACAGTAAATTGATTACTTGGTTGTCCATGTTAATTGAGCACAATGATTAACAATGTGATTGACCACAATGATTAACAATATGATTGACTACAATGATTATCGATATTGTGGTTTTGACCACGACGGTAAATGCAATACGGAGATATGAAATTTACTGAGAGTGCTTACATGCAATTTATTCACTTCATTAATGACACGACACTGTGTTTACCTCTAGCAGATCTGTAGGTAACAAATCTGTTGGTATATTATAGAAAATTTACATATGGTGATTGGTCCCTTACTTTTCGTGGTAAATATCTCTTCAAAAAGACGAAATTTATGGTAATATTTTCTGATAAGGCATAGTCACAGTACAGAGAATATATAGTATCCCAGAGCTATAGGGGGGATATTATGCGTGTCCCGGTAGGCTGTGACGTCACATGTCAACAATGGTGCGTACGTTTGTACGTACAGTACAAACACAAAAGATGGCTGCAACACATCCAACTTTTGTTAAATAACGTTTTCGGTGATATTTTTTTAAATTCCACATTACCGCATGCTATTATCCATGATCTCTATAGTCATACGGACGAAAATTAAAAAATGACTGTTGATGAAATTGCTACTGGTCTTTTTACACCCAAAATAGTAACAAATTTTTAGTCTTGAAGAAGACGATTTATTCAAGATAATTAGATCATTAGTCAGATTGGTCGCGTTGGCCGCCATCTTAATTCTCTATTGCACGTGACCCACAGCAATTCTGTTTACTATGACGTGACCTCTTGTTTACATACATGACGTCACAGCCTACCCAGAATAAATTTGAATAATACATGTAACTGGGGTACTATACTATTCTGTTTACTATGGCATAGTTTTAATTAATGTTCAGTGGTTTATTTTCAGTCGAGGATCACATTGTCTGGGTGTAGGTGAATTGGTTGGCAAAACACTTCTATCTGTACATGATTAATATCGAAGCACCGATATTTGAGCCCAACGTTAATATTACTCATTATAGTAACTGTCACGTGTCAAAACAATGCTGTGAAACTCCTCCATAAACTAAGTTCAATATATTATATTATGTCTACAAGTACTGTTTTTAGTTCTTCAGCTATAGGTATGTGGGTCATTTTTAAGATTTGTTTTAGGCTATAGTGTATTACTTCGGCCTGCTAATTATTTTTGTAGCTAGTTTTGCATTGCAACGGAAGAAGAATATTTGTTTTCATCCATCAGATTGATATAGTGATAAATTGATGTCTTGATATAGAGCGCTTACTTTCGCCGCCGCTTATAATGACCTTGACTATCCAAAATATTTGGACCAGGAAAATTCGAAATATGATGAAATGGTTTCTGAACCAATCGTCCCAAAAAGTTTCAGACAATTTGGTGGAATACTTTTTGAGTTATTCAAATAACAAGATTCACAAATTTATCTGACTAAAACACAACCTTCTGCAATTTTGCGAAGGTAACTAGTATTATTGTGGTCGGAAGCATTAATTTCTCTTGGGGTTACTAATAACTTGTACATAGGGTGTTTTATTCGTATGAGAATAGAGTTATTGATTTTAACTTTTTCATTTGCAAAAAGTAAGTGAAAAGTAAATATTTTAATTCAAATAGTGGAAGTGTTACAATTATTGTATTTTCATATTTCACTTGAAGTGGGCATAAAAATCAATTTTTATAATCATAAAATATACAATTTATTTTTCTGAAACTAACACACTTAGTGTAAATTTCCTCGAAGCTAAAATCCTAATTCTTTTTCATGTGCACAACATTATTTCCCATTTTTTTTGTATAATCCTACAATCAATTTACGGACCTCAGTTAGATAAATTTTTGCACAAGTTTTACCGATAATGTTCGAATAAGTGTGATCAAAAGGATTGATCATTCGAAAATTTTGAGTTAAGCAATGTTCCAAAATTTTACTGTTTAATAAAGCCAGACTATAATCATTCATAGCATTTTTCGAAAGCGGATAAATATTTTTTTTTTTGATAAAGTAGTCGCAGGAAATTTGATACAATAAATTAGGAACGTTGGTTGATTGGTTTATTTGTGTTCGCACTATAATTATTCAGTACAAACAATTAAAACTCTTTTTGGAACTCCATCTTCATAAAATATAATTTTTTATGAATTTCCCAATTGAGATATTATTTGGAACTATTTCATAATTTCGAATATGACCAAATATATGCTACTTGTGAATACTTGAAAAGTATTCACTTCACATCAAATAATTCTTGAGTTCTAATGGCGATTCATCTTTACTGTGATAATACAAATTATATATTAAATTCCCTGAGCGTTAATTAGATGAGTTTAATAGACGGATGGAAGGTTTCGAATGAACTTTGTTAGAGCTATCCCATCCATTTGAACATTATAATTAACAAATCACAAGAGATTTCCACTTCGATGCTTCAAAGTAATTTAAATCACAAATAAAAACTGTATCATATTGGATACGTATAAAAAGATGCATCTATTGAGATAATTTATATCATAGTACGGAATAGTCTAATAATATATTTTTTAATACAGGCAGGCCTCGATCGCTTTAAGTACACCTCGCTTAAATAAAAGTTGTACAGATTTTTTTACTTACGTTTCGAAATAAGAACTGTTCTTAGACGTAGAAAACGGAGACAATTTTTTGTGATTATTGCACGGTAACTAAAAAAACAGCAAATTTATTATTCAGATGAGGTTATTAGAAGCAATTGGTTCAGAAATTTAACATGTCCCATTTTAGGGTAAGTTCCTCGTTATTGTACGGTACCATATTTCCGAACACGTATAAATCTCTCTATAATAATCATTATTTAATTTTTATTTCAATTGGTATTCATGATACCAATTAGAATAGTGTTATGATCACCTCACAGTCACAACGTAAGCTACTTATTTTAATTGATTAATTAAGATTCAATGATGACTTTCTTTTAATTCAAACGGCTAATTATTCACTTTTCCAATTTTCCGGATTTCTGCTATTGACTTCCATTAATTGAACTATTTTCCAATTATGTATTTTCTCTCAATTCAATGCCTACATAAGTTGGAGATGGATACAAGCAATGGACTTAATATCAATTCATTCATTACTGCTTATTATTTATTGACATTGATTGCTTCAATTATTATCACGTTGGTTATTTACTCAACTTTTGATTGCCGTCCAATGAATGTGTGATTAATGTGCTTTAATATTACGTGATCTATAATTTGTCACTGATAATTCACTTAACCAATAAAGTTATTAGATGAAAGAAAAGATCAATGGAAAGGACGTCCGATTGTCCCGAGAGCCAAGGGTATTAATGAGGGTAGAGGGTAAGTTGTCACCCGCACAGGGCTTTAGGACTCGCACTTAAAGGGGGATGTTGGGATGGGTTGCGTGCCTTTTGTACTGCCTATGACACTAGCTGTACAGTCTGCTACAATAGTACACTACCCATGTACTACTCATACTATATAACATAAGTTTTACAAGTTGTATCATAACATAGAAGTTATATAATAATTATTATTTGTTCTTTTCTTTTCTCATGTGTCCGAAATTGTAGAACCAACCAAAAACTAGGAACTTAGTACCCTACTACCAAAAATGTTTCACAGAGCATAAAATTGCTGTTTGTTCAATGTAACACATGAATTATAGAAATATAAGTATCCATTAATTACTCACCTATGCTTAGTGAGAGTTAAGCTATAGATGGATTTTAAAACATTTGATAAATTCACGACTTTAAACTTTCATCACAGTCACAAACCCTGCAAGACTGTATAATATTTTTAGTATGCTTTTGTAGTACTCCAACTCTAAAACAAATTTTCTTTCTATAACTCACAGAAAATGAGATCTATAATCAAGGAGTGACTATTATATATCTCTTATTCTTCTTCGCTTTAGTTACCGTTTGGTAATTAAACTTAGTCGTGATTTGGTAATTAAAGCGGAGGATGCCTGTATATGAATGCAATCATTTTACCTTTGTCGCTTAGAATGATAGGTACTTTATAACTATTTTTAGAACCTCAATTTCCTCAATGGAAAGTGGTTAATGCATCAGTAAATAAACCTAAGAAATTAAAAAAAAAATAGATTCTCTTCTCTTCAAAAGATGTATTTAAATAAAAATCAATGAATAATTGTATGCTAACTTTACTCTTTTGTAATTCCAATTTTGTATGTTTTTTTCATGAAGAAATTGTTTCATTATTAAGTAATTGATTATAATGATTATATATCTAACTAAAAAACAATATGTAGTTCTTTATATTCAATCTTTTACTGTACAAGTAATGTGTTTGGTATCTACATTGATATATACAGCCGAAAATATACTTCACAATTTGAATATTTTTCAGGCGCTAGTAAATTGTACAAAAACAATTATTTGAAAACTATTGTTCGAGAGACTTATTCTAACTGCTACAGTTATTCAAATGGAAAATAATTCTCAAATTGAATTCGGTTGAAAGGAAAGTTATCGAATCTATATTAATTTAATCGTTTGTTACACCTTTATCACAGAATATATAAAAATTAGTAGTAAAATACACCTAGTCACATATTTATTAGGAATTTCAGACTGTGTTTTCTTTGTTCTAATACGAAAGATTCAAATAAGTATTCAAGTAACGAATATATTCATATGATATATGATTTTAGTTCTTATGTTTTTATTTTAGTTTTATCTGTAAAATATATAAGTCTAAGCACAAAAATGAACGAATTTGTAAAGGAATTTAAACACGTCAGAGTATAACATAAAAACCCATCATTTTTAACTGGAAAATACACTAGTATATAATAATTCCATTTCAAGAATGTTTTGCATGAACTTCTTTGTTCATCATTACTAGAAATAGAACACAGAATAATTCAACTAGAAAATACATTGGTGTCACATCAGAGTTTTCCAAACTGTTAATTAAATCATTTACTAATGACTCCCACATGCAAACATATATAATTGTCAATTAATAATGCAGTGTAAAATATTCTTTATGTCATGGTGATATATAGAACATTTAAATAAGCAATTATTAAAGTTTTATAAATACTGAATCAAGCTGAGTAATCAAATGTCGTTATGTATTTTTATATGAATGATTATTAAAACAATTAAAATTTTAAGCTTTCCACTACTTAATTAATATTTCGTAAGCATATATCACTACTATAATACAGTGATGCTGAAGGCTAGGACTGTTATGAAGTTAACAAATAATTTATTTTGCGAAATTTTTCCTTTCGCCTACTCGTTACTCTCTGGATTCTTTTTTTACTATAGATTTCATTTCCTTTCGTATTGGTTATAGAGTGATATCCCACGCACGTTTTTTCAGAGCTGCTGAATCCCTCGATTCATCATGTTTTTCATTTCTGTTGTTGTAGTTATATTTAGGGTGAAGAACTCAACAAGAAGTAGTTTTGAAGTTTCCCAAGCTTTCAGAATCCTTCGTGGTTTCCGTCTTCAGTGGTAACATTTATTAAAATACAAGCGACTAATAATTTACCTACTCGTAATCACGATACATATCCTAACTTCTATTTTATTTCTATTTTATTTTATTTTATATGTTGAGTTCTTCACCCTAAATTTAATGCAGCAACCAAGGAGTCCTCTATTTTCTTCAATGTTGTTGAAGTGTTTTGTGTATTATTGCATTTTGTGTTTCTTGTCAGAAAGCGTTTCCAGCTGATATACATTTTAATTTAGACAGACTGAAATATAAGCTTCACTAATAGGATTACAATATTTATGTTTTACGTTTTCAGTATTGTACCTCTAAACTAGATTGGTATTAGTTAAGATCATGTCAATGTCCATATAAATTCTAAGTTATTTTAATGACTGTCTGAGATTTATTTGAGCTGATTCACAGTTTATTGCTTTCTCTAAAAGATTGATTTGCATTTTAATGCCCTGTTTCTTGTTGATAAGACATATTTCGAAGTCTTCCCAAGCAACACAAGTTAAAGTTAATTGGGCCTATGTGGGCAAAAGGTTGACAAATAGTATTGCTACTGTGTGACTTCTCTGAAAAAATGGGCTGGGCTATGTTGAAACCATCTTGGCCCAAGATATTGCCGATATGTTAATAAATTTCAGCCATATAATGTTGATACGCTATATACTGGTTTGGTTGAGCCAATTAATGTGACAATTCAATGGGATGGAAATAACCTTCTCTCAAGGTAATATTCCATGAGAATGGATAACTTCTTTATTTCCATGTAATTTCTAGTTTACTTTTCAGTGTGCCATCTCTTGCCCATCTAACCATTAAGTGGCCATGTTGGCACAATGTGTCATGGTTGCTTGGGTTAGAGCTCGTTTTTTTGATAAATATTGCAAACCATTTTAGCAACGTTAATCAACCTAATTGTAACTAACACTTAGGAAAGTTGTTGATAGGAAAACTCTTAGGGAAAATAAAATATTACTTCAAAATTTCACTTAACTCATAGGAATAGAATATTTTTCAATATTAATATGACTAATGATAATTCGATCAAACTCTCTTTTCTTGTTTGTTTACAATACTCTCCATTGCTGGTGACAGTTTAATACCCTCATGCCTATTGTCTTTATTTACACGAGGTTTGATATTTACACAAGAGATAGCGTCTCTTAATTGGGGATCAGTACAGAAGGCATCAACTCATTCGATCTAAATAAATTGATTCACAATACTATTATATTGTGAAACTTGAAATTCTACTTACATTTTTGATAGGCAGATTCTTCCATGCATTTCAATAAGGAGAGTAAACATGAATTTACTGATAGAATTGTGGAAATAATATTTGCACTCTCATACAAAATCAAATATACTAAGTTGATGCATGATTCTAATGTACTCATCCTGATCCTTCCTTTTTAAAGTGTGAATAAATTGGGGAACTGTTCATTTAGCTGCAACATAAATATGTCATTCAGTATCAATTACTCTCTATAGAATTCTGATTTCGTTCTAAATCATTCATATCATAATTAAACATAAATCAAAAACTAATTCCTTTACATATTGCAGATCTGTTTATATGATTTTGCGCTTTAGACTCGGCGATATTATCATTCATTTTTTAATTGAACATCGCATCGAAATTCGATGAATAAATGTACCCATTAATGGATATTGAAAAGAGTTAAATTTTTTTCTACTGTTTGCATTTGAAGAAAAATATCTATAACTTTATGAAGTAAATAGAATTTGATTATGATAAATAATCATTATGATCAACATTATGTTTATAATTTTCTCTGCTAACGAGATTTCTTGAAAATATCTTTCTCATGCAAGAAAATGGCGTTTTTCAAGTGGACCAATTTGTTTTATTATATTATATATAAATGTTGGGAAGACTGAACCTAATTATACCTACATATATGTATATTGTGGTTCTAGGTAATTTGCTCGAAAACAATTGCTCGAAAGACAATTGGTCGAAAACAATTGCTCGAAAAACAATTGCTCGAATGAACAATTGCTCGAAAGAACAATTGGTCGAAAGACAATTGCTCGAAAAACAATTGCTCGAACGAACAATTGCTCGAATGAACAATTGCTCGAATTATCAAATTGCTCGAATGAACAAAATTGCTCGAATTATAAAATTGCACAGTTTTCGATTTTAATACAGTCAGTTATTCATGAAGTGGAGCTGCACCTAACAATCCTTGTTTCTTTTTAGTAATTGATCATTAATCATTCTATAAATGATTTTAATTATTACTCATTCTGCATAATCTTTTTTTAGACCGTTTGTATCATCTCGTATCTAATATGTCAATTGGAATCATGTGGTGAATCACTACTATTCATGTTTTTTTTATCATAAAACCCGAATTTTTTTTGTAGATTTATTAAAACTCTGCCATAACTTTGAGTTATTTCACCTATCGAGGTACCACATACAGATAGGTTAGTAATGAATAAATTTTCAGGTTTTATGATCAAAAAAACATGATTCCAATTCACATGTTACATACGAGATGACACAAACGGTCTAAAAAAAGATTATGCAGAATGAGTAATAATTAAAATCATTTATAGAATGATTAATGATCAGTTACTAAAAAGAAACAAGGATTGTTAGGTGCAGCTCCACTTCATGAATAACTGACTTTGAAAAAAATCGAAAACTGTGCAATTTTATAATTCGAGCAATTTTCTTCATTCGAGCAATTTTGTTCATTCTAGCAATTGTTCATTCGAGCAATTGTTCGTTCGAGCAAAAACAATTGCTCGAATGAACAATTGCTCGAAAGAACAATTGCTCGAAAGACAATTGCTCGAAAAACAATTGCTCGAACGAACAATTGATCGAATGAACAATTGCTCGAATTATCAAATTGCTCGAATTATCAAATTGCTCGAATGAAAAAAAAATGCTCAAATTATAAAATTGCACAGTTTTCGATTTCATTAAAGTCAGTTTTTCATGAAGTGGAGCTGCACCTAATAATGCTTTTTTTTATTTAAGTAATTGATTATTACTCATTCTGCATAATCTTTTTATAGACCGTTTGTGTCATCTCGTATGTAACATGTGAATTGGAATCATGTGGTGAATCAGTACTAGTCATGTTTATTTTATCATAAAACCCCAAAAATTTGTAGATTAATTTAGTACTAGCCTATATGTATGTGGTACCTCAATAGGTGAAATAACTCAAATTATGGCAGAGTTTTAATAAATCTACAAAAATTTCGGGTTTTATGATATAAAAAACATGAATAGAAATGATTCACCACATGATTTCAATTGACATGTTACATAAGAGAGGACACAAACTGTCTACAAAAATATTATGCAGAATGAGTAATAATTAAAATCATTTATAGAATGATTAATGATCAATTACTAAAAAGAAACAAACATTGTTAGGTGCAGCTCCACCTCATGAGTAACTGACTTTTATAAAATCGAAAACTGTGCAATTTTATAATTCGAGCAATTTTTTCATTCGAGCAATTTGATAATTCGAGCAATTGTTCATTCGAGCAATTGTTCATTCGAGCAATTGTTCGTTCGAGCAATTGTTATTCGAGCAATTGTCTTTCGAGCAATTGTTCTTTCGAGCAATTGTTCATTCGAGCAATTGTTTTTCGAGCAATTGTTTACGAGCAATTGTCTTTCGAGCAATTGTCTTTCGAGCAATTGTCTTTCGAGCAATTTACCGGCTACCGTATATTGTATAGGAACATAAAGTATATATTGTATACCATTGTAAATAAATGATTTAATGACACTAACTTCATTGTGCTTTAAGGGTCGTTTAGTGAAAGTTTTTGAAAACAATATTTAACTCAATGAAAAACAACACTTCAAGAAATTTTTCATAATTTTATTTTTTTAAATGAAAATATTCAAACCTTTTTCATAAGTTTACCCTTCAATAAGACTTTTACATCATAAGCAGTTTCAAAGAACCTTCTTGTTCATACTAGTTATTATGTGAATTTCTGTGTTCACTAATATCACTGTTATGAATTTCAAACCAATGCCGAAAGTTACACTATTGAGAATCTGAGATTTTACATAATGATATAAATTGCTCTTACATAATAACGAGCTCATAAAAGAATGGCCAGGAAGTTAAGCTTTGGAAACCATTTTGTCATGGGGAAAGTGTCTTCTTCCTTCTACGATTAGTTTTTGTAGATGGAAAAGATAATTCTGTTTTACCTATTAAAATACATGCGAACAGCAATTTTAAAATAGGATAGCAATGTTATTCAGCCTTCAATGAAAATGTTAAATTAAAGATCATAATTATTTCATATATATTATGTGCGAGAATTCACCTGAAATGTTAAAACAACGAAGGCATTTATAGGGGGTTTAATGAGTTGTGAGACTTTTGTACTTAAAAATTAATGTGACAATTGTACTTAAGATATCAACAATGACATAGTAATGTTTCGTTTTTTAACAAATTTACTTATAAATTTATCCTAAGTCAAAATCGTAGTTTTTTATATATTTCATTACCTAACGATACGACTAGTAACTGTTATAAATATTAAAATCCTACCTTCTCGAATATTCATTCATTTCTACCAATACTGCTATGAATAAATCAAATAATCGTGCAACTGTTTGTTTTACTTATTTTATTTTTTAAACCTTCAATAACTCTATATGGAGAACTAACTGATCGCAAATATGAAAGAGCTTCGCTCTTAAGATGATAGTATTTCCTCTGATTTTAGTGCTAGCTCTAAACACAGAGTGAAACTTCTTTCCATTTATCAAATACAGTATAGCTTATAATCAATTTTTTTTCAAACAATTAACATAATAATATCTTTTGCAAAATGAATAATTAAAAAATCAAGCAGATATTTATTTATTAGGGAGATAACTGCATTCACTGAGTATCTAATCTGCATTTATGAATAATGTCACTGACGGTGCATGGTAGGTGACTCTTTTCTAGGAGCCACTTTCCTGTCTGATATCTTCTTTTAGTCCCTTGTTTATATTTTCCTTTTGACGTCGGCGATGTAGCCTTTTGAGGCAGAGGTTAAGCCCCTAATAAAATAAACGAATATTTTGGGACAAACTTGTGATTAGAATTACTTACGGGACAACATTGGGACATCATCGTCCTAATGATGTCCCAACAATAGTGGGTTTGGGACAATATTGGGACAGTAATGTAAATATGTCCCAAAATTGGGAAATTTTCTTGTCCCTATCTTGGGTCCCAACATTGGCCCAACAATTACAGAAAACAAGGTTGTCCCATTCATGGGTCCTAATGTAGTCCCAACTATGTGTTGCAGTCAAGTCCCAATGTTGTCCCAAGGAAATTTGCCGCCTGGGATCTGTCAGATTGATAAGATATTATAATTACCGTCCGTAATTTTTCAACGAACACCTTTTAGACCACTTTTGGCAATAATCTCATTATAGCATAAATAAAAATTGCTGAAGGTAGATGAAAAATAAAATTTTCACTGTTTTGACGGTGGAGAATGTGAAATGCTTCAAAATTGACGAAAAATATTTCTTCTTGAATAGAAAGTCATTACTTTAATGATATGTTAAATCAACTTATTAAATTCAATCAAATTTTTTTGTAATGTTATTGACTCAATTTTTCAAATAAAATGTGTCATTTTGCGACATTTTGCGGTTGAATGAAAATGAGAAATTTCAATGAACGTCTAATATTTTTTAATGAAAATTATGCACATTAGGGTTAATAAGATTGAAGCCATTAATTACAATATTCGTTGTTAATTTAGTATTTTTTGGAAAAATAGTGCTGAATGAAAATGATAATTAATTGTATTAGAATATTTATGAACAAATAATTAGATTATAAAATACAAAATAAAATAAAATTATTGTACTCTCTCGATTGGAAAAAATTAAAGAACAGAAACTATTGTAGCTCCAAATAGTATAATGTTTTTGTATAGGATGTATTTTATGATATAAGAGTACATAATGTTATACCTTGTAATTATGTATTGCTTTGCTTGTATTTTGCTAAGGTTTAGTTGTATAAGCATTAAGCAGCTCATAGATTAGCTTTCCTCGATACAAATCATTTCCACAGTCACTAATTTTTATTATGTGAATCTGATAAATTGGTGAAGTATAATTTACTGACTATCTTCAAATTTGAATTCTTCATTTATAATCCGATCAGGTACTCATTATCGCTTTAGTCACTTAAATAGTGTATGTGTAATCCAGTTAAAAGTTGATGGACAATTCACAGAAGCCAAATCGGTATATTACAAATTCATATTATATCTAGATGACTGGCACTCGTAGAGTGCATACCTTCACCGCTGCTTATAAATGACCTTGACTATCCAATAATGTTTCTTCAGTTTTAAATGATCTTGACTTGACCTTGCCTTTTTACCAGTTCACTCCCAAAATCTAATCAAATTGTTCCTGCATAATGACCAATCCTCCATCTCAATTTAGGGTAATTTGGTTGAATACTTTTTGAGTTATGAACGACCTTGACTTTTGACGCAATCTCTACCAAAATCTAATCTAATTAAATTTGCCCCCCCCCCCGCGATGCGCTCTCGCATCGTCCCACCAAATTTCAGACAATTTGGTTGAACGCTTTTCGAGATGTAACTGACCTTGACATTTGACCTAATCGCTCCCGAAATCTAAGAAACTGATTCCTGGATCGAACTGATTCCAGTCGTACCACCTAAGAATTCAGCCTAATTTGGTTGAATACTTTAAATAAATGACGTTGACAGATTGCTCCCCAAATTTTACAAGATCGCTCCTGGACACTGACAAATTGTCCCATCAAATTCCAGGTAATTTGGTTACTTTTCGAGTTGTGCTAATTACAAGATAATAAATAAATAAATGCTACCTAGAATATAAGCTTCTGCAATCTGCAAAGATAATAATAATAAGTGGTTTGATTGGTTTCCATCTATGATGCAATTGCAAGTATGTTGTAGCAATATAGATAGTTTTCATTATTTTGAATTATAAGCTCGATGATTTAGAACTTAAATAACTTCCTTCATATTGGTTCAAAATTTAGGTTTATATTTTACTTGATGTTATAATTTTACTATATTCCAGTTTAGCGGCCATTGTTGTTTTCAGTGACAAAATATAACAAATCTGGAATGAAACCACTTTGATTTGCAACATTTCCGTGGGTTACTACTGCTATAGTAGTTTGCGTTAATTTCTTAGATAATTCTAATTTTAAATAGGGTGTAATTTATGTTCTATGCAAAAAATTTTCTCCTCCAAGACCAATATCGAAGATATTACCACCACGTTTTAATATGATAATTGGTTCTACATCTGTAAGGATCTGTAGTCACACCCTGTAGTTATGAGACCTATATATATATAGGTCTCATAACTACAGGGTGTGACTACAGATCCTTACAGATGTAGAACCAATTATCATATTAAAACGTGGTGGTAATATCTTCGATATTGGTCTTGGAGGAGAAAAGTAACCACTCCACTCATAGACTCAGTTCAGTAGTATATTGGCTTGTGCTAACACAATCTCCCATTGGGATTCCTATCATGCCTAATGATATGGATCCCTACTCTATACCCTTTTTAATATGTAAGCTGCCTCCACCTGTAACGTAAAATTCCATTAAATAATAAGACTCCCTAACCTTTCAATGAACCCTGTTATATTATTTTATCTGATATAAACTCTTACGTAACTGAGGTTAGCTGACATCTAAGCGGAGCGGTTACTCTATATAGGTCTCATAACTACAGGGTGTGACTACAGATCCTTACACATCCAAGAGAGTTGGTTGATGTGTTTCTGTTTTTTTTTTCTGCTCAAGTTGACGTGAACTTCTTGTTATTAAGACTATTATTTGAAGGTGGAACTTTTTAACAGAAACTCTGAGCCAACAATGCCTTTAGATTCTGTATACCGTAACATTTTCATCAGAAAATGTGGACTGTCATTTCTTATATTACATTCTCGCATATATCGGAATGTGTTTCGAGTTTCGATTTTTTTTTAAACAATTGTTATGGTAAGTATATTCTTAGTATCATGCATATATTTTCGAAACGATTGTTGGGTTTTTTATATAAATTGTGTAAATGTTTCCATGTAAGATTGTATATACCGTTCCTATCTATTCCATTATAAATAAAGTTTGAATAATTATAAAAACATTTCGAATTTCATTAAACAAATCATTAGAGTTCTGATGATCGATCATAGATCAGAGGTTTCCAGAAAATTTCAACTAACTTAATAGCCAATCTGAAGATCCTCTGGAATGTATGTCGAAATTAATGTAATGTTAAAGAAAAAAATCAAGTTATAATGATAATAAATCATTATTTCTTGATTAGTATAAAATATAAATATAAATCAAGTAAGAATATAAATGAATATTCAAATGGATCAAAATTTACAAAAACAATGTAACTAATTTAAACTGCATATTAAAAAGAATCAATTGTAACTAATTCAAAAATCAATTAGAATTTAAATAAAATTTAAAAAAACGTGTAATTTGACACCACATCCTGAAATGTAATCAATAATCAGGTCTCTTACTATGAAGATTATCAGTAAAATTGCGTGACATTAACTCTCTACAATGATCAAATAATAGGAATATTGATCGTGATTGACTTTAATAGATAATCTTCGGATCCGAATTTTAAACTGGGTAGTGTGACTCTTACGGTCCATGCAAATATTTAGATGGAATATTCCAGAGTTCATCCTATCATCGATTCCCATCACAAACAATAGACAAAAATAATCCGCATCCTTGGCGGCAACTAATTATGTCCTTCCTTTTCATCAGTCTACCATTAATGGAGTTGTGAGAGAACTTTTGACTAATTCTGCCTACAGTTTTACCTCATTTGCTTGGATTGCACTGACTAGAGTGTGGTATTAATTGGTAAAAAGACACAAATTCATTCATTATTATTTTTTTTATCGAATGCTTTCAGTAATTCTATTCGTTAGCTTCATTAGTTATAATTTGGTTGAAATTATTTTTCTATCGTTTTATATACAATATATTAACAAACAAACGATTGACTTCCTTATACATATATATTGTACTGTAATGAATTATTGCATTAAGATAAGTGCCACAGTAAATAACTTTGCATATGAAATGTTTGCAATTCAGTCAAGCATCGAGATAAACTTTTATTAAATCCTTGTAATTTAATTTAAATAAATCTCTTAATTTATCAAGCTCATTAAGTCTGTGAAAATTGAATTAATCTGGTTGTGAAAATATCAAAGAAAATTAATTTTAAAATGAGAAAGTTTACCATTGATTTACCAAAGACTTATAATAATGTAATTTTCGAAATATAAGAAGTGGACGTTATTCATCTATTAGTCTTTGTGTCCTAAAATATCGTATTTTGAAGAATTATCAATTCATTGATATTGAATAATGATAATTGAACTATTTATAACATATAATCAATGTCGAGCATTTTCTGGGTAAAAACTGTGTTCTGGTACTGATTTTATACGCAAAAAAAGGTATATTTGCTTATAAACATTATCTTCAGTTATCATTACACGTTTGTAATACGTATATTTGTAAATATTGTGTGATGTATTAATATCTGCATATTATTATCAGAGTTAAAGCAACATACCTTTTGGTATTGAACTCTTCTTTTATAATCCAATCAGTTCTTTGTTGCTTTTGTCACTTGAACAAAGTATGCAAACCGGTTAAGGATTGATGAACAATTCACACTATTATATTACATTTACAGTATCTTTTGATATTCAGAAGGTGTATTTTGATTTTAAAAATTGCAATTCAAAGGTAAATACAAGCAAGGTAAATATGTATAATAAGCAAGAGATACAGTGTTTACATTTTTTCAATATAACCATTCTTATGATGAACTACAACTTTCAGCCAAGGGACAGATGCATCGCAAGCGGCAGAGCGGCACGTATCTATTTTTGTGGAATTGCCTTCCATTCCACTTGCAATTTTTCTTAAAAGAATTCGACAGAAGTGTGATTAGTGGCTGAGACGCTTGCCACCAAAATTGACTAGATAGAAAAATACGGTCTGAACTCCCTGCTGGCTAGATATCTTTGTCTTTGTACATAAGGGTGGGGCGTAAGTTTGGAAGCAATTTTTCAAACATTAATATAATTCTTAAAAATAAGTTCTTAAGTGGGCGATAGGGTTTGAACTATAGTAGAGACACTACATTATGACGTGGCAGTGTTATTTTTTACAAAAATTTAGTCAATTCAAAAATGTCAGACAAAAGAGAAGCCATTATTGCTCTACACCGTGCCGGGAAGTCAGATTCCGTCATTTCAAAGACTTTCTCAATAGCGAGATCGACTGTTTGGAAGTGTGTGAAGCGTTTTAATGAGAGAGGAGACTTGACTGATCGTCCAAGAAGTGGTAGACCACGCTCACAACGCACCAAACAACTGATGGAATGTGCCCGAGAGAAGATCAGGAGGAACTCGAAAAGGTCAATACGATTGTTAGCCAAAACAGCTAATGTGAGTCCCAGAACATAGAGAAGAGTTGTCAAAGAAGACCTAAAGATGTCCTCTTTCACCCTCCATAAGAGACAGACTCTGTCAGAAGCTGTAAAGAAAAAGAGATTGGAGAGAAGCAAAGCACTTCTGAGAGAATTGAAGTCTGGCACGGCTGGTGAAATTGTTTGGTCTGACGAAAAAAATTTCACAGTGGAAATGGCTCACAACCGGAGGAATGACAGAATAATTGGTAAAAGTGCAAAAGACATCCCATACAACCAAAAAACTGTCCACAGAACCATGAAACCTGCTTCAGTAATGGTCTGGGCCGCCGTTTCAGAAACTTGGAGATCTCCTTTAATTTTTGTGGAACAAGGCGCCAAAATCAATACTAAATGTTATATTGAGAATATTTTGACGCCAATGTTGGAGTCAGCTAAGGATCACTTCGGTAATGACACTTTATGGACGTTTCAGCAAAACGGCGCGACTTCACATACTGTAAATGTCACTCAAAACTGGTGCCATGACCATTTTCCACGGTTTTGGTCCAAAGAAATGTGGCCTCCCTGCTCCCCAGATTATAATCCTATGGACTTTTCGGTATGGTCCATTCTTGAATCAAAGGCCTGTGGTAAATTCCATCGCAGTGTGGATGATCTAAAGCGTTCGCTTCAGAGATCTTGGAAGGAAATTTCACAAAAACAGTTGCGTGCCGCAGTAGGAGGAGTACGGAGGAGATTTGAGGCTGTTATTCAAAACAAGGCGGGACATTTTGAATAAATTTATGATTTTTGAATTCTTAAAACCCTTATGTAATAATACATAACTGTAAATTATTAAATATATTTTTCGTTGGATTATAATATGCACTTTCATTTGCTTCCAAACTTACGCCCCACCCTGTATAAAGGATGAATACATGGCTCCCTTTGAATAAAGATATAGTGATGGTGTTGTACTCAGACATTTCTTTATCACTCAACTGTTTTACTTTTACTCTATAAGCTGTGTCTAAATCGACACTTAGGTGCCACAACTATAATTTTGTTCTACTGACGTGATTCAAGAGCTTGGAAGTTTTTCAGTGTGATCCATTTTAGTGTCTCAAATCAGTCTTCGTTGAAACGATGATATTAATTACAGTAAAATTTAAAATGAGACACTTAAGTGAATCACACTGAAACATTTTCAAGATTTTGAAACATAAAAGTATATCAAAATTATAATTGTTGGACTTAAATGTCATGACACAGAGACAAAGTATTTTGGGTCAACGTGAAGCACCTGAGTGTATCAGATTGAAAATGTTTTTTTTTTCAGTGCGAATTCTTTTGGAGAATCCATGGAGAACCCAGAAAGTATACTTCCAGGATACGAAACTTTAATTCTAAAATGAGAGAGATATACAGTTAAAGTTTAATTCTACCTCACAAGTTAAAAATACGAGAGGAGATCTTCTAAAGACCGTCAAAGAAGCAGAAACCACCACAGAATGTTCAATGTTCATTTGACTACTGAATTTTAGGCACTATATACGCTTACATCCCTGTCCTGGTTTATCAAAGGTACCAGTCTCATTGAACTTTTATAAAATTTCCAATTAATTGAAGGAATTAGTCTCACCTTCTTTGTGGATTTTGATTACTATAAAAAGTTTATGTACACAGACATGACAGAAAAGAATTGACAGTCATATAAACAGTTCATTTCAATAAATATTTAATTCATAGAACAAAATACAAAACAAATGGTCACTAATTTAATAACTTGAGCTTTCCTGTTTTTAATGATTGGAACCTTGACATGACATTGATAATTTTGTCATTATATTATTAATATTAATGTAGTCAATAAATTTTAATTAACGAGTTCATATTCATGAGGCTTGGAGTCTCTACATATTCTGTATTTATTAGAAATTGAATAGTGAAGTATATGTGTCATGAAGCTTTAAAATGTATTAGGTCACACTATCAAATATAACGCACTTGGTGAACAAAATTGTTTAATGTTTTCACACAGTCTTCACGATGGTGTGATACATATATGAAATTGTAATGGAGGGGACACATAACTGAGTGTACTCAACTGAATCTCCAATTTTGGAGCCAGTTTGTTTGTAAGATATCAATGGAATTTCTATGAAGATTTTTTTCTCATACGTATTACAAACAATACTCTTTTGAATGTTTCCTGACATTATTATTAATTATTTCATTGATTTTTACATGTGAAATTCTTCTTCAACTCCTAAAGTGGACTGCAATTAACCAGTGAACTGAAAATAGCTAAGTTTGAATTTCACTAATACTCTATAATCTTGGATAAATTATTTGCAATAATAATTGGATAAAAAAATACTGTATATATATCAAACATGATCCTCAAAAGATAGTATAATTTATTTAAAAGGATTTCATTTAACATGGCAGAATTAGCGCAATGAATAACCATATATGTTAAATAATATGCGCTGAAAACTCTCCCTCAGACTTCATTAAGAGCACAGTCATCGAAATTAAGGATCAAAAGTGAAGCGAAACGTTTTTGACGAGTCTGAAAAAGTCGTTGGAGTCAGATTCAACTCAGTCGGTGTCAAAACTGATTAAAATACACAATGTTTGTCAGAGAACCATCAGTAGAGCCGTCAGTGAAGATCTCGTGGGATAAAGTCTTATATTAGGAGACACTAAAACCTCAATAGCCGTCAGGGTTGAAATAAGTCCAAAGTTTCTCGATTATCTCAAGAACAAAGTAGGATATATGTTTGCATTTGTTGATTGAAAAGAGTTTATTGTTGATGGATATTCAAATCGCTAAAACACGCTAGTTATTGCCTGTGACTAATCAGAAGTCCCTCCTGTAATGCAGAAAGAAAAAATCCTGCTTCTGTTTTTATAATCGGTATTTTCATTAGTAATAAAATCTAACTAATTAATTATTAGATGTAACCATTCGTCTTCTCAATTTCACCTAAAACTAGTGTCCTAATCAGGTGAGGCAATTATAAGCGTGCTGCTCCTCTGTTGAAGGGCGATACTTTTCACTCTTGCAAACCAAATTAGTTATCTGTCAGTGTTATTACGTCTAGTGTTAGTGAAAGGAGTGGGCGTAGAATTTAGGAAAATACGTTTAACTTGAATTAATTATTCTTGTAATTGTTTATTCCAGTTGAAAAATCATATTTGGTACAGCTTGTTTGAATTTATTAATTGATCATTGTTGCTAAAGGTTGAGCACAGTTCAATATTCAATGCAATTGCGTACTGCAATTCTAAGCAGTAACTTTTTGAATTGGATATTGTAGTGAATGACATTCTAGTTTTTTTGTGAAAAACTTTATAAATATAACTATTATATGGCAAAAACCGTATAGCCATGTATAACTATTTCGTAAATTATTTCAATCTTTTTCACTTTACCTTAATTATCTTAATTTGATTGAATTCACGACTTGGAGTGTGGATTATCCTTCTGCTCGTTTCTACCATGATGTCACTCCAGTTTTGTTTATGGCCTCCCAAAAATCTAGACCTCCTAACATCTCGGCTATTTGACCTATCCGCCTATGTGACGTCTCTGTCTAATTGATTTCTTGGCTTATTTGACGTCTTAGCCTACCTAACGTATTGGTCTACTGACGTCTTTGCATACTTCATGACATATTGGCCTTATGCCATCTTGGCAATCTGACGTCTTGATTTAAGTTGGGTTTTGGCCTATTTAGCGTCCTACCGTAAATGACATCTTGGCTTAACTGACGTCATGGATTAACTGACGTCATGGATTAACTGACGTCTTGGCTTGACTAGCATTTTGGTCTACTTAAACTTCTTGCAGTCTTGAATTTTCTGACGTCTTGCCCCCTCCCTGCTTCTTTTGACTTGGGAGAGGGGGCTGGGGGGGGGGGGACAAGACGTCACTCTGGCTTCATGGTCTCCCAGCGTATTGGGCCCCATGACGTCTTTGCCCTTTTTCGACGTCTTTGGCTTTCCATAGTCTTAGGCCTACTCACATCTGGGCCACTCTCGTTTTGGTTTCCTATTTATGTAGGTAAACCTAGTATAGGTTTACCCGAAGTTTTTTTTACGTAAACATCCAACCCTCTACACTTCTGTTATTTATACTATTTTCCTGATTTCAAGTAATTAGTAATAGTTCTAATAATTTCCTTTTGACTGACTCACTGAAATTGACTATTATTTTCTGTTCGATTTATTTTTCTCTTATGATTTGTTTGCATCATATTTATTTTTGCATAAAACTTATCCAGCTAACCAAAAGTAGTTTGTCCCACGTCTTAAGACGTCTAATACCCCTCGCTATAGAGGGATTTTAGACGTGGGACAAGACGTGGGACGGGAGACTTCAGATGTCTTGCAGACGTGTAACCCTCGCCGTTTGCACAGGGGTTCCTCACTGTTTTACGTCTAATTCCACGTCTTGCAAGACGTGGAACAGCGAGGGATCCAAGACGTGGGTATAGCGAGGGAAACAAGAGATGGGACAGGAGAGGGATGTCCCTCGCTGTCCTTCGTCTTGTAGACGCAGGACAGTGAAGGGCATCTCTCTTCTGTTTTTAGCTGCTTTCGTTTAATTGGGGTATACCTATAATATATCTCCGTATATAAGAAATAAAAAAAAATACAATTATACATTTTATTTTTACTCTATATCATAAAGCTCTTTGTCCCACGTCTTAAGACTTCTGATACCCCTCGGTGTAGAGGGATTTAAGACATGGGGAAAGACGTGTGGCGGGGGGAATCAGACGTCTTGCAGAAGTCTTACCCTCTTCGTTTACACAGGGGTCTCTCTCTGCAAGACGTCTGATCCCATGTCTTGTCACTCTCTGACAGAGGGGACATCCACATGTCCCATGTCGTACCAAACTCCGTTTTCAAGACGTGGGACAGAGTGTGGATGTCCCTCGCTGTGACGTGTCCCCCTGTGGGGTTATCTCATCAACTGTGAAACCTTATAACGGTTCACTATATAGGTTACGTGTGATTAGAATCTTACTCTGTTTACTATTTTCAGATTCCTTTTTCTCAATATATCTCTTTCTACTAAATACTCATGGTACCATGCCCTAGAACCACCTTGCCAATATGGTTCCGACCTCAGGCCTCTGGTCCAAGCTTAACTGTATTTAGGATAATAAATTACTATAATTAACACTTTAAAGAGAATATATTCATTTATCAAGCAATGGTAAATACACTGTGTGTCTTCACTAGAACGCTCACAAGTAAAGGTCTCAATAACTAAGACTGGAGATAAGGTGTGTATCTCGTGCGAGACGATCGGTAACTAACTTGAATGTTACTTACTCACAATCATATAGGTTCGTGATAGCATTTATGCATACATAATTGCTGTGTTTGCATTACTACATCGCTCCCCCCTTCCGAAAATTTCAAAGTTACAATTCACATTTTTCCAAAACTGCCAGCTGGTCTGTCTACCCATTGTTACTCTATATTTAACAATGTTCAGACGCTCACGCTGTTAGAGGAAACATGTGTTTTGGATCTCTTGAAATTTCTCGAACCGGCAATAAATACATTATTAGAAAATTGAAAAATATGAGTTTTAATTCATTCTAGAAATATGTCAGACTAAAGTGCATTCACCAAACTTTCTTAAAAATTTTATCTTACCTATACAATCTTAATTTTGCTTTAACAATATTTTTATTTATTCCTAAATATTCTAAATTATTCCTACCTACTATGTCTCAGTTTTATAAATGTAACAACTTGCCTAATCTATTTGAGATCTCACCTCTCCCCTCCTAATATTTAGAATATTATTCTAAATATTATCAGAGTCCTTTGATCACTCCAATACATTACACAAATTTGTTACTGCATTTACATTTAAAAACAAAATTTTATAATCCAAGAATTTTTTTTTTATTTATAAAAATATATTTTATTTAACTTAGTTATGTTTTATTTTAACAAAATTCCTTCTTTATTGATGAAAGTAATTATTCATTTTAATTTATCATATGTTATGATATCGTATTTTATGACTTTTTAATTAATTTATATTCTTATTTGAATTTATATGAATTTTGATCATCTTTATCAAATTTTGAGACAGTCTTAATCCTTAAAATTAAACATTAAAATTAACACCGAAAAAAAAATTAAACTTAAAATTAAATTCAATTGAAAAACGATTATTGTTAATTTTCACTTAAAATCACCCAAACTTAAAATTAAAAAAAAACTTAAAATAATGGTCTAATTTAATTTGACTTTTTATTTTTTCTAAAAAAAAATTCCTTAAATGCTGCTAGATCTTGTTTTGTTAATTTTGCTTTTTGTTTTTTGTTTTTTATGAGGCATTACAATAAAGTTTGTCGCCTGAATGTTTATTGCCTGATCATTAAAGTAATTTACTGTTCCAATTAGTTTCCCTGTTCTAAAGGGGTCCCTCTTTTAATCTGATTAAATGCTTCTGTCGCCATTTTTGACTTCAAACTCCGCATTTCGTATCATGTCCTCGTCGGACTTTACCCTCCTGGATTGATTGTACCCGCATACCATAATTATCACAACTAACAGTGTTAGGATTAACACCAAAACATAGCTAAATAAATCCGGGATCAGGTCATATTTAGTTGTCCCCATGGATTTAATAGCATGCTCTAAATGAGCCTTGTTCATTGAAGCCGACTTCTGGATCAACTCCACCACCGAGTTCAGATCAAAATTACTCTGAGTCTGTCCCATTTTTGCGTCAGCTGTTCCTTCTCACGACCTTGAAGTATAGTTCAGTGTGTCAACCGGCTGTGAGTTGCTGAGAGTCAGTCACTGGCTGTATATGGCTGAGGGTCTGTCAATGGCTGTGCCTCGTTGCTTCGAGTTCACTGAAATTAAAACGACACTGTTAGTTCATGGCCCCTGGTCTTTTTTTAGTTATTTTGTCAGATTTCAGTCTCATTTTGAATTAATCATTTTTGATTTTAAGTTATTTCAGTCTTTCATCCTAAATTTGAATATATATATATATATATATTTTTTCCAAATTTTCATTCTGATTTCAAACAATTTAACTACTACATTTACAAAGTATAATTCATCTTATTCGTTACACCAACATTTAAACACAAAATTTAAAATTAACATGCATACAAAAAAAATTAATCCTCTTAAAATTATTATATGAAATTTTATATTAATAAAATTCATAATTCATCCCATCAACTTAAATTAAATACATACAATTATTTTACATGTACAATAATTCTCTTACTGAGCAAATGAAATATTGTATTATGAACAATGAGCTACATGGTGTGTTTGTTTGACTTGCGTAAGCAAAAAAATGTAAACCTTTCTCTGAATCTTTGTATGTAACCGAGTTATATGTCACGTGTTCCTGTACTACATGTTACATGTTACCTCATGTTACTTCGTGTTATGTGTTCCTTTTTTGGGCTACCTATTTGATGTTTATATTTAAATTGCTTATAATTTGATTTCCTGTTTAATGATGTTAATGAAATTATTTAATTAATTGGTTGTGAAATTTTCCAACTTAGTTAGGTAATTTATGTTACTTGTTATCGTTTGATGTCCTATTTTAATTATAGCTTTGTTTTTTTTCACTTGTAATACTGTACCTGGTCCTATCCAATTTAATTGTAATTTATGTGTTTTCTGATGATTTCTAATTAATACTCGATCACCTATCTGTATAATTTTGTCTTTTCGTGTCCTATTGTGGTAAATTATGCGTTTGTTTGATTGATTAATTATGTTAGCTCTAATCTGATCTTGAATAAATATAGCTTGTCTGGCCTTAACTTTGACTATTGATTCTGATGTATCTAAATTGTAAATGTTATCCAAATTTTCTGCTTGTATATTTGGAGAGGTATCACGTCCAAAAAGAGCGTATGAAGGCGTATCCTTCAAGGACATATTTAACTGATTGTTGATTGTGTTTTGGACAATATCGAGAAACATGTCCCAATTATCGTGATTTACTGTAGCTACATAGAATCTTAATAATTTGTTAATTCTCTGGTTATTACGTTCACAAATTCAATTGGAATATGCTGAGTATGGTAGTACCTCACATTTATATATCTGATGTATTTCACTGAAAGTTCTAATTGCGTTAGACTTAAATTCTCTCGCACAATCTGACATTAGCGTTTTGGGATATCCACAACGACTAAATGTTTTACTTAGACAATCAATTACTGTGTTAGTTGATTTGTCAGCTACTGCGTGTAATTCGTTATATCGTGTCAACATACATGTTATTGATAAAATGTACTTGTTGTTCGTGTCAGTTGTAATAAAAGGTCCTATAAAGTCAAATGAAACTGTTTCAAATGGTGTATTAGCTACTGGGGCAGACATTAATTTAATTGGTGTATCTAAACTTCCTTTAAGGATTTTGCAAACGTCACATCTTTTAATAAAAGATTCTATGACCGATCTTTCTTGAAAATGGTAATATCTTAGTCGAAATTTAAATAGCGTATGAGCTAAACCACAATGAGTGTTAAAATGTATTGAATTAATTACTAAATTTATCATTTCATTTGGTATAACATAATTAACAATACTGACTGCCCTAGTATCTATTTTCCTATGTCGATATAATATTCCGTCTAATATGAAAAACTCAGCTATGTTTTTAGATGTTCCTATTGGTTTTTTATTTAATATGTCCATTATTTCCTTACAAGCAAAGTCGTTTGACTGTGCAGCCTTTAGTCTGTTTAAAGTCCATGTTATGTCTTCGTGTTTAGGTATGTAATTCAGAAATGGTTTTTCTTTGTTGATTTTATACAATTTAGATGGATCTGATTCTTGTTCGTTTTCTGAGTCTGTTTCTGATTCACTGTCATTGTTGTTTATAATTTGTGGTACATTTAGCTTAGCCCTCGATCTTGTGGTTGCTATAAAACTTTCAATTGAGCTAAAACTTTCATTAGATGGTGTTAAAAGTTCGCATTCATCTTATTGTTTCTTCCGTTAAAGGAGTTAATCTACTAAGAGTATCTGCTACTACATTACGTTTACCCTCAAAATACCTAATGGTGCAGTCATATGTGCTAGCCTCAATGGCCCACCTGGCTAATGCCGAATCTAATGGAAGTTTATTACCAAAAAATGCGCATAAGGGTTTGTGGTCAGTTAATATGGTAATAGGATACCCTAGACATAGATATTGAAATTCCTTTAAAGCTAGATGAATTGCAAGGAACTCTTGCTTAGTCGTGGAGTACCTTTTCTGAGGAGAATTTAATGATTTACTGAAATATGCTATGGGTCTTAACTCCGATACTTGAGCTGTCAGTAAATAAATAAAATGGTCTGGAATAATTTGGATGAGCTAAAACCGTATCTGATGTCAAAATATTTTTGAGACTAGTGAAGCTAGCCTCACATTCGTCAGTCCAGTCAAATTTATTGTCCTTCCTTAATAGTCTATATAATGGTTCGGCTTTCTGACTAAATTTAGGGACGAACTTACGAAAATAGTTCGCAAGCCCTAAAAACCGCTGAAGTTTCTTTACATCTGTTGGTCTAGATGCTTCTCTAAGTTTTTCGTTTTGGATACATCGGATGCCCTCAGTAGTGACAAGATGTCCAAGAAAGTTGATTTCGTGTTTAAAGAATTCACACTTCTCTAATTTTAATCTCAAATGAGCGTCACGTAAACTCATTAGCACTTGGCTAACATCATTTAAATGTTGTTCATATGATCGACTAAAAATTAGGATGTCATCAATAAATACGAAACATAGTTTCCCTAATACTTTATTTAACGCTTTTTTCATAATTGCTTGAAATTCTTTTGGACTATTGACATACCCGAAGGGTAGTTTTCGGAACTGCCACTTTTTACCATTTACCGCAAATGCTGTAAGTTTTTTAGATTCTTCGGAGAGTTCCACTTGGTGAAATGCGCTCCTTAGATCTAAACTAGAAAATATCTTAGACCCACCTAATGATCCTAACATATCGTCAACTCTAGGTAAAGGGAATCCTTGTATATGCACACACTTATTTAGAGATCTGAAATCTATTACGGGACGTATTTCCCCATTCTTTTTATGAACCACGATTACCGGGAAATTGTACTCGGACATTGAAGGTTCAATTGTTCCTTCCTGTAACATTGATTTATTAACTTCTTCAAGTTGTTCTTGAAATTTATGTGGTATTCTATATGGTATTTTATTGATAGCTATATTAGGGTCTTTCAGTTTAATACTATGTGTACATATACTAGTAGTCCCGATAGGTTCGTCTTTAATAGTAATTACGTCTCTAAAATTATTTAGTAACTGCGTCGTTTTGTCTTCATACTCTGACATTCCACAGGATATGTCAGCATTAACTAACCTTCTCAGTGCTGATGGCACTGTCTGAGAATTGTTTTCTACATCATCACTTCTTACTGTGATATCACGGCTTCTATCAGCACTTCCGTCACGTGATATTTTACACTTTATCTCTCGGTTGCCATGCACTGAAACTAATGGCTCTCCATTATTTCCAACTGCATGTACCTTTGATTTTTCTTAAATTAAATCAGAGGTAACGTTTCGTTCAAATGGCATTGTTTTTTCGTCACTCAACACGTTTCCTAATCTAGATTTACGAGTCCTATTATTTAAGCACTCCGATATAGTCGCTATATTAACTTCGACTTGCTTTTCGTAGGTTTGGAGTGTACCTATTATCATATTTTCCTTTAATATGATATCACTATCAGTCGGATTCATTACGAAAAATGGGCATATTGACACTTGATCCCCTTCTTTTTTAATGTCTTCGATTTTTATTAGTGTTTCGGCTACCACTAAACCCGAACTGAAACTTCTTTTAGCTACAATATAACTTCCTGCTTCGTTGTTTTTGACAAAACCATACAGAATTTTTACAGTATTTTCCTCAACGACTTGGCTACTTATATGAACATTACCGTTCTTCTCGCGTATTTTATTCTTTTTCCTAGACTTCGTTTTTATCTCGGACTTCATAACCTCTGCTTGCCCTTTCTGTTTTAATTGAGGTTTAACCCTCACCTTCGCAATACTACTGTGGCTGTTTGTTCGTTCGTTTATTTCTCTTATCAACGTTCTTCTTTTCGACCTATTAGAAATGAGAACTAACTCTGCTATTAAGCAATCCGTGCTTAATAGTTCTTTAGTAGCTATTTTACGTTTTTCCATAAACGGAATTTTTTCTTCACCTAACTTCAAATTTTTTTTATCAAAATCAATTTGCGCGTTCGTTAACACGTCCCTTCCTAATATGACGTCATAGGGTAGACTGTTGTTATCGATTAGTAAAGCGTTTACTCTTTGCTTATTTGACTTTGATACTAATACAAAATTTATTTCACCTTTTACTTCGGAACGTCCGTTTATGCCTCCGATTTCATTATGTCCTCGTGACTCGCCATGTATTTAAAATTACGACTGTTTAAAATCGTTCTCTCACTTCCTGAATCTATTAAAGCTTCCCAATCAAATTCTTTACTATGTTAAATTATCGTTGGCTTAGAAGTCCCTTTTATCGTATAATGACAGTCCGTCAATCCGCTTAATTCATCCTTATTTTTTACGAACTGAACTGTCATATACGTTTCGCTTGTTATTTTATCCTCAACGCTTAACTCTACTTCTTTTAATAAATCGAACTTATTTTTACATTCGCATTGATTTCTTGCATTGAGTGACGAATTAAGTTCACCATTGAATTTAACGTACACCGGGTCCAATTTATTCATGTTCAATTCACATGCGTGTACGGAGTTACCGACCGTTTTCACATTTGATTTTGTTACATGTTTAGTTAAATTAACCCTACCTTGTTGTTTACTTGTGTTCGTATTTACATTTGTTTTCGAAAATCCTTGCTCTGTCCTCGATTAAAAGGTTGTTGAGCACGGCATTCTCTTCCTATATGGCCTAGTTTATTGCATCTAAAGCACTTAATTGTATCACTATTGCTGTGGGGGGTAGGGGGGTAGGTATTAGTGTTTGGTACATTTGTTCTGCCTGTGTGATTGTATTTGTATCTGCTTCTGCGTGCATACCTACCTGCTATTCCTCTGTTTCTTGCATCATATGCGTAATATGCTTCTGATTCTTCCTGCATATCATCGTGATAATTACCTTGATTCTCACCTACTCTTTGATCAGTTTTTTCTATCAAAAAAGTTTTTGTGTCATTGAAATTTTCTTTGGTATTAGGATTTTTTTGTTATGTGGCAAAGATCTTATTTTCTTTGTTGTAGCGGACAGTAAATTAGCTGTTGTTTTGAAAGGTTCATCTATAACTCCCTTGACGATACTGGGGTTGATCTGTGGTCCCAATATCGTTTAATACATTGATGTATTCATAAGATCTTTTGCGTGCTTTTTTAATCTGCCATTGAATGCTGCATCGCTTTTAGTTGCCGTCCTTACGGGGAATTGTGCGTTCATTGTGGCGTCATTTAAAATGTACTCGGTGACTTCGCCAATTTTTTCCAATGTACTTAATATATCACTGGCAGCTGTAGTTTCATCTTTCAATTTATTAGTGTATAATTCGTGACATACACTGTAGATATCCTTGCTGTCTTTCTGCACATATATATCTTCTAGTACCGTGCATATTTCTTCGTAGGTGCTATCTTTAAATGTTTTACCGTTAACAACGTTATTAACAGTAATTTGAAAATCTCCCAGCTTGCAGTCAGCGCTTCTGAAAAGGATCTTCTTCTTCTCTGCATCGCCCTTGTCTCCTTAACTGGATATATGATTATTTAATAGACTCAAATGTTGCTTAAATGTGTTTTTTTCCTCGAAAGCTGGATCTTCTGGCCTCCTTCTTCCTCTGAATATCGGCAACGAATCAGAATTAATTATTGTCGTGCTTCTGCTTTTAATTATCTCTTGGAGTTGAGCTTGTGTCAATTCAACCGACATTGTTTCTGTGTTTGTTTGTTTATCTATCCTATTTATGTTCTGTTGTGTATCTGATTTTTTTGGGGGTGTAATGTTCTGTTTACTTTTCTTTATTCGTGGTTTTGTCTTTCTTCCAGATCTAAGCTCTACCGATTCTGGATTTATCACTTCGTCCTCCGAAGTTGGCATGTGTTCTCATTCCTAATTAAATGTTAGTGTGTACTTAAACAAGTGTAATGTGCGTGTAATCACAAATTATGAAAGAAAAAAAATAATATCATAAAAATAAATCATTCAAATATAGAGCAATATTTGTTAAATCAATAATATTATAAAATAAAATATTTATACCTGTCAATTATAAACAACACTCAATAATATTACAAAGCTGAAAGATATGCATGCACAACATACATCCTATAATTATAATTGCTGCAATAACGATTAATTAATTTCTTCTGACTGACCTTCTGCTTATTGCTTATTCACACAAAAAACTCTTGACTAAGCAGGACAGATTAATTCACCACTGAACTCAGCTCTAATAAAAAAAAGAACCTTCTTTGATCGCTTCAATTATGAGACTGAAAGTAAAAAGGATGACGTAACGCTTTTATCGTTAAATTATACTTAACTTCCGGTTCCATGTACAGTGGGTCCTTCTTATCAGGTTTTGTCGTTGATTTTTGCTCTGATGTTAACTGTACACTGAATGTTCACTGAATGTAGCAGTTTGAATTAATACTTTTCAGATGTAGTATTTAAACAAATTAGACTCTCAATTTCTGGTTGATTTACGGCTTTTTGCATGTTGTTTTTAATCGAATGTTTTTCATCACCATTCGCCAACGTGCAATCCTTTACCCTTTAGTTTCGCTTCCTCTCTCCGTGTTTCCAGACTTTTCCAGAATTTTCCAGAATTTTCCAGACTGGTTAGTCTCACTGATTGTCTCTGCTCTCATTCAAATTTCAAATTAGGCCATCTGTACTCTCTTTATCCTTCCGATAATTTTCGAGATGCCGTTTGC
This sequence comes from Caprella mutica, assembly GCA_947561585.1. Taxonomy (NCBI): domain Eukaryota; kingdom Metazoa; phylum Arthropoda; class Malacostraca; order Amphipoda; family Caprellidae; genus Caprella; species Caprella mutica. The sequence goes on along the minus strand of CANNZV010002726.1, from coordinate 233,851 downwards.
TTGATCTTGAGTTGAAAATTCTTTATACTTTATCACAAATACCGAACACCTTAATTGAATCGTACCGTCATATAGGGTCGCAAAATCCGGTCTTGCTGTAATCAAATACTCTCCAATCAGATGGTTAACTTAGTTTTTGGTAAACTACAAAGCTTTCAATCTTTTACTTTAGAAATTGAATTTCCGTTCATTTAATTCGAATTACTTAATCACGCACCATACTGCCATGAGATAACCCTGTGGGGTTATCTCATCAACTGTGAAACCTCATAACGGTTCACTATATGGGTTATGTGTGATTAGAATCTTACTCTGTTTACTATTTTCAGATTCCTTTTTCTCAATATATCTCTTTCTACTAAATACTCATTGTACCATGCCCTAGAACCACCTTGCCAATATGGTTCCGACCTCAGGCCTCTGGTCCAAGCTTAACTGTATTTAGGATAATAAATTACTATAATTAACACTTTAAAGAGAATATATTCATTTATCAAGCAATGGTAAATACACTGTGTGTCTTCACTAGAACGCTCACAAGTAAAGGTCTCAATAACTAAGACTGGAGATAAGGTGTGTATCTCGTGCGAGACGATCGGTAACTAACTTGAATGTTACTTACTCACAAACATATAGGTTCGTGATAGCAGTTATGCATACACAATTGCTGTGTTTGCATTACTTCATCGCTATAGAAGGATTCAAAACGTGGGACCCACGTGGGACAGAGTGCGGCTGTCCCCCTCTTCAAGACGTGAGACAGAGTGCGGATGTCCCCCTCTGCAAGACGTAGGAAAGAGTACGGATGTCCTCCTCTGCAAGACGTTTGACAGAGTTTGGATGTCCCCCTTTGCAAGGGGGACATATCCCTCTTCTGCTCAAACTACTTCAGTTAATTGGGGTATATAAATAAGTATAAAAAGAAATAAAAAAATCAAACAAATTTTATTACCATTTCTTACTTTATTGCACATAATGTGAATGTACGTTTAATTGTATATCAATTAATTTAATGTTACATATTGTTATTTAAATGGGAATATGTAGTGACAATCGAGACGTTTAGTGTACGTGGCGTCATCACAGCAACACTCTAAAATCAAAATTGTCACTACTTATCACTCTATTGTCATTACTATAAATATTTTTTTATATTGTGGTCTAAACTAATGGCGCCCCTCCCACTCACGTCAGTATAACAGAATGCACGGAAAGGAGAGGAAGTGCATGTGAGATGCCCCTCATGCACATCTCGAAACCTACTTTTTAAAGATTTAATAGTTACTTACATAACGAATACAGATAATTTCTATGATGAAAAAGTGTATGATTTGATTACTAACTTTGCTTTGACATCTCACTAAAACTATAATTTTATTACAGTAATAACAAGATGAACAGAGTAGATGAACACAGTATGCTCAAATCATAATAAATTCACAACAAAAATATACTTCTCAAATACAGTGCTACTGACTGTTTTCGACTAATTTATTGCACGAAACTTTGAGATTAAAATACATTATAAGAAAAAAGAAGCAATGGCCCGGCCCATACACGTATATCCAGAAACTTAGTGTGACGTCACGACTTGGTCATTCTATTAGATTGAATGCAAAATTTAAATATACTTATAACTAGAGCTAGAACATTGGAGCACTTTAAAAAGAGCAGTAGTAGCGGTCAAAACGTGCACATAATTGTAGCGCTATAAATGTGCAGTACGAGCGATAGAAAAGAGCATTTGGAGCACTTATCGGGGCATTTGTGGCACTTATCGGAGTATTTGGGGCACTTATCGGTGCATTTGAAGCACTTATCAGTGCATATGGGGACAGTTATTGGTGCATTTAAGGCAGCTTTTGGAGTGTTTCATGCAACGAAAGAAAAAGCGTGATACTTATCAAAGTAAGAATTTTAACGAGGTTTTGTTTTTTGAAGAGTTTTTGGATGAAATATACACAAGAATTATCTTTAATTTTTATCCATAAATAATTCATTTTAGAAAATCATTATGTAAATATGTAAGGCTCAAAAGTATTGTGCAATACTTGAAAAAACACAAGAAAAAGAACAATAGATTTTGAAACCAAAACGAACGTATACAGTACATATAATAATTGGAATCTGTATTGAGTCTATATAATGTTACAGAAAATTCTAGCATCACATGTTGTTGAAATTTGGTAAGAATGTGAAAGTTAACCCATATTAACAAGAAAAAATTATTACTTCCTTAACATTTTTTTTTGACATTTCATCGTCTATCTGAGACCAAATATTTCAATTAAAAGAATAATCTCTACTTCTGTGGAAGTAATAGGGGCACTACCATAGCGGGAAACATCTAAGGGAGTCAATTTGGGAAAGATTTCAGTCTGGTTTCTTCACTACGCCTTGCAAAACATTCAACCCAGTATTTACTTACTCAAACAAATGTACGAAAAAATAAGGTATGTAAAATAAAACAAAGATATTAGCAGCTAAATAGATATGAATTACGTGAAAATATAGGGTTAATATTAGAATAGTCACACCTCTTTTTAATTTTTATAGAACTTTTCTAATCAAATAAAATGTACAGGAAAAGGGTAACAAAATTAAATTATAAAAAAAAACTGATCAACAATACATTCACTCATTAAGTGAATATAATCAAATTAAATCAATGCACGACTAGCTGATTAATGGTAGACATAGAAGCGTTTGGAGCATAATGCGTTTGGAGCATAATGGAGCATTATGAGCGCATAGTAGCATTTAACTTATAAATGCTCCAATGTCCGAGCCTTACTTATAACTCTTGTCGACATCTGATCAGCATGGAGAAAATATATGCATTAATTACCATACAACGGAAGTAAATAATAAATAAAAGTATTTTGTGTACAATCACAATCAATATATATGTAAGGGGTTTAACTTACCTATTTTGTTACTTATGTTACATGGTGGGACAATATGTAAACCACCATAAAAATATCATCCATGAACACAATTAAGTTGCATGGTGGGATTAAATATATCCCACCTTATAATACAGCATATTATTTTCATTTACATTCAGTACTATTGAATGTAATAATATAATGATAAAAACAACCTATGCAACTTGGTACTTTTTATTCTCAAATCTTATGACTCAAAGAAGTAAAGTCTGTTTCGGAACCAAAATCTATATCGCTAACATCAAAAGGAAGTTAAATACAAGGGACTCGAATGGGCAGTCAAAAAGGAAAGTGGCTCCGTGAACAAATTCATCCACCACGATTCGTTGGCCAAGCAAAGCAGTTATGTGTATTGGGAAAGATGGAACTGACATATGGAAGAAGAAAATGAGTAAGTAAATGAAACCTAAATTCCTACTTAGCAAAAACTCTAAGAGGAAAATGAGATGCTAAATGAAGCATGCAAACCTACCTTAGTATTATCCTATATACCAGAAAGTAGTGTTAAAAATGAGTTGTGATTAAAACAATTATGATAGTTTAACCTTTTTAATTTACCTTTTAAAATTAATATGATAAAATTGAATGAGAAGCCAACTATAAAAAATAATGTTTTCATAATTCACCAATTGTAAACAATATGTTATCAGAAATAAAATATCATCACAATTGATAAATAATTTGTTATCAAAATTGTGATAGCTACAAACAGTACTGAACAATATAACCTCCCTCGACTGTTACTCGGTTAGCACCACAGTATATAGAATACCCCTAGTAGGGACACATCAACGGGTACATAATAGTACAAAATCAAGTGAGGACAGTGACGTCACAGCTATATATCTGAGAGTTCCTAATTCACGGAATTAAAAAAAACGATAGGTTTAACGGAAGCTCGGTTTTTTTGGTTATTAATATGAAGTTGAATCATGTTGACGTAAGTATAGATACTCGTGAATGAATTAAACCCTAAAAAATTCATCGAATTAGATTATCTAACGATATGCGACAACCATTCTACCCATACATTTCATGGGCTAATATCCGGCCATTTTAGCACATTAGTGACTAAATCGGATTAGGTTTAACTAAATTTGCCTTTAGGAATGTATATAATAAAACAAATTGTACGTTGCTACATCAAAATGAACAGAGCATATTTAGGCTTCCTTTGAAAACATCATTATTAGAGATTTATTAAAAAAAGGAAAAAAAAAATGTTTAACCACTTTATGCATTTATACAAACCAGCTCGCTGTGGTACTCTGACAACTTAAAGAAAGGATCCCACTATGAAAGGATAATAATATTGAGAAAGTAAAATTATTTATAGTTGAGAGTAACTACCCATTTGAAAAAAATAAGAAATTGATCACCGATTCAGTTTCAGCATTCGACAACAATTCAAACAGTAGCAGTTATTTAATTAGTGTTTATAAGAATGAAAAACAGAAATTCAAAACTTTAAATGATGGAGTGAAAGTGAGGATGCAATTTATAAATTATATTCATCAAAATCCACTTATATTTGGAAACAAGGGGAATAGTGGTACGAATGTTGAAAATATAATATAACAAACTCAAGATTAACTGGGCACATAGAAAACAATATAATTCAAAAGCTTGCCCTACTCAAATTCTTATTCTATTCATTTTCTTTCACTTAAATTTGAAATGGAGAAATAAATACTATCTATATATTCACAGAGATGAGGAGAAAAGGCAATAATATCAAGCTTCCACTGTTCATAGCGGTGAATAAGTAGACATTTAATCAATTTTTTACAATCTGAATCTAGAAATCCACCAAATAACACTGAATTCCAATGTTTAATGCAATTGAAAATTCGGCATTTAGTCAGGGCTATGGAGTCAGAGTCAGGAGTCGAAAATTTGTACCGATTCCGACTCCAAGCTATAGATTTAAGTCACAAAAATGTAGATTCATTTCATTTGTTGTTCATCATGGTAAATATCTCATAGGAACTGATAACTGCTCATAGCTATAAAATAAATCAATATTTATAGTCTAAACACTAAAAATAATTCAATGGAACAAATAAAATTACTATAAAACGGTTGTTGCAGTCAGAGTCGAGGAGTCAGTGAAATCTTTTAAACTGGAGTCGGAGTCGATAAATTCAAAATAAAGGAGTCGGAGTCGAACATTTTATGTATCGACTCCTCAGCCCTACATATAGCTAATAAAAAGACGAACAAAGAAGTCAGTTACTTCCTCAGAGCAGAAGATAGATAGAAGGAAGCTGTAATTTCTAATAAAATTATAAATTATTTCACCAATTCCTTTCAAATGACCATAGTTGTCAACGAAGTACAAAAAAATTCTTTCATTTCAGTTAGCAGTGAAATGAATGATGCTTACCAATATTTTAATCCCTAAGACCAATCTGCATTTTGTTTGTATTCTTCAAAAAATAAAAATAAATGAATTTTAGAAGCTTGGGCGACGAAAATACTACTACAGGTAGAACATTTTTAGAGTTATTCTTTAGTTTGGGAATTGTGAAATTTGTTTATTTTATAGGCAATGTGTCCAGAGAATTTGTGGTTGCAGTTTCAGCCTCCACAGATTTAAAGATTCCTCCAAGAGGGGATGCAGGGGTTCCCAAATAGAGAAGTGCAGCCTGTAGCTACTTCAGAATCTTCAAATTCAAGCACAGGTTCAGAGGGTAGCTACATCCTGAAAGTAATTAAAAAATGAATACTAATAATTTGATACCCAAAGTTCAGAGTTCTCATTTCTATTTTCATTTCAAGGTTAAATAGCTAGAGACTGACAATAAAAATGGAATCATATTATCCCAAGTATTTATAAGATCATTTATTTCCACATTTTTTATATTGAGACTATTGGAGTTACTATAAAAATACCACTCTGTTTATAATCAAAATGATTTGAATTGAATAGCAAAACATTACTGATGTCTAAATAAACATAGTTGATTACTTAAAAACTCAATGACTTTTCTGAAAATACTTACATCTTCTAATCTATAATGCACTATAAATCTTTGAATAGTTGCTCATGAAGCTTATAGCATCAGTATACTGAGTGTACCGACAGATTTTGCCAAATAAATGCTCCAGAGGGTCTTGGCACAAGTTTCAGGTTGCAAGGAAGGTAGACTGAGAGAATGGAGCTTCTGGTTCAATTCTAAGATTGAATTTATATTTTGCTTCCAACCACAAATAAAGTGACATCAGATTTCTTGTAATAAGGTGTTCCTGAAAAAAGCAAAAATACAGTAAAATCTCTAAGACAATTTTTGTTGATAAAAGTTATTAAGTATATAAAAATTGGAACTGAAATAATAAATATTTTTGTGCATGTAGCTAGTTATTCCATTTTTTATTAGGGGATGCAGCTAGTTCTGTAAAAAGAGGAAAAAGAACTCAGTTCTGTGCCTTATCAAGGTATAAAATATAACAACTGTGAAATATTAGGCTATCAGCTAATATATTTCCAGAAACAAGTATAACCAATAGCTTTAGATGAACATATAATAGAAAATAATGAAGAAAATAGCTCTCAAGTTAGCAGTATGTGAAATTATTAGGGATTTTAACTAAAAGCTGATCAACTATCATAATACTATGTAAATGTGAAGTTTAATCATTTGTAAGTAAATCAAACAATGTTCACACTCTAAAACTTGACAAATAAACATAGCCAGACTGTAGGAACTGGTTAAGTGTTCTCCAAAAAATTCTATATTTTGCCTTCAGTTCTCAGTAAAATACATGAAAATATAGGAAAAAATTAAGGAGGATTTAGGCAACTATACCAAAGAGCAGCACCATGTTTCAGAGGCTAGAAAATTGTAAGCCAATTTTTGAGCTAAAATTTCACAAAAATTCTGAGCCAAGCCAATTTGTCTCATATTTTGATGGTTCCAAGTCAAAATTAACATGAGAACATAGGAATTATTTCAAAATTTTAAGCCAATTAGATATATCAGAGTTTTGACCATTTGAAATCTAAGCCAATTTATTGGCTTTAACTGACATACTCTGTGACAAAGGAGCAGCATATTGTATAATCTGATAACAATCATAATGAATTCATATTATATAATCCAATCCACATTCCAGGAATAAGGAAACTTGAGTTTTCAAAAATTAGAGTGACGTCAACCGAGTTCCCGGGCCAGTGTGCAGAATAGGTGACATAGGTGACAATTTAAACATTTTCTGTGTGCACAATCATTAATTTCCTCCTATATTCACATGCATTTTTCTATTTTACTAAGAACAGATGCGAAAATTGAAGATTTCTCGGAGAACAGTTCACCGACACTAGTTCCTTCAGACTACAGTCTGTAACGTCACTCAAGTCGTCAACAGGCGTCAGCCAAGATTTACTTATTAGATACAGCTACCTGATATTAAAATAATAAAATTAATTTTTTTATCAAAATAACATTTATTTATTGGATAAAATTTCCCATTTAGTAGATTATGGGAGATATTTTCATAAACTATTATAACTATATTGCCACAATATAGGCAACTTTGGAGAGCAGAGGTTAAAATAAGTTGAAAACCCCTGTAAATTAAAATAACATAAATAGGCCCAAGAAATAGTGAAATACTGAATACACATGAAGCTTAGGTATTAGGTGTTGTTTTCAAGTGTAAAATCTTCACTAGGAACTTAGGAACTAAATAGGAAACTTAGGAAGTCAATTTTTTTCTTTTTAAAGTATCTTATAATATGTGGTGACGGGTGAGCCGTGAGCTGAATCATTTTTTCACTAAAGTCTAAACTGGCGATTTTCCTGCCACACTTGGAAACATGGGATGATAGCATAGAAGTCTAGTTAGAAGAGGCTGAACAGCTGATTAAAATTTAGCCCAGCAAAATCAAGATACCTACCTACCAGTTAGTCAATTACCATCGATATATTAATTATATTTATATCGAACAGTACAGTCTGGCCTGGCCCATATTTTCCAGTCTGCGGTTAATAGAGATCTTTATTCTGTATTTCTGTTCACAGTAAAATTAAGAAAATAAATAAAATAGTCTGAGTTTAATTTGTAAGGGTAAATAGATATAGGAATTAATTCAAAATTGTTTGTAGAGAAATAGCCTCAGAATACCTCAATATACCAAATATCTCCTAGGTACCTATATTACTGGAAATTTATGGTGGATTTTTTCAGCTTTTTCAAAAAGTCAGTGGAATTTTGCGCACCAAATACAGACTGTTTTTTATTAATACATATTATATTTTGGCTGAAGAAAGTTGATTCAGACTTCAGAGAGAAAATATATAACTATACATCAGTAGATAATGCCAACAAATAACTAGGTAGCTATTTACTGGTACCTAGTTACTCTAAAGATCTAATAGCTGAGGTTAGAAAAATAGATATCCCAGTAGTATCTGCTATTTAGTAGGTAGGTACTTTTAAACTTTATCCTACTAAGGGCCTACCTGTATCATTTCCAGGAATTGCAGAGTTTTTAATCGTTTAGCCACGTTATGGAGATAAAACATTAGTGAAATCACATCCTGATTTATTTTAAGTGATAAATTATAGAAACACAGCAGGATAAACTGATAAAGTAAGCTACAGAGTCAATGTTGATAGTAATCTAAGATGGCCGCCCAAACTTCAGTTTTGAATTTCGGGTTGCTATAGCAACGAGCCCAATCCTGATGACGTCACTAGACTACATCCGCAATTCAAAATATAATGCAGTGGTGTCCCTACTACCCTATTCTATATACTGTGGTTAGCACTGAGCATTGGAGGAGGGGCATACAACCCCATTGCACCGACTGGAAGGGGTGCATTGGGGGAAGACACGCCCATTGCGCCACTTTTTGTCATCACTTTTCCTTGCAAGGCATGCTACCTCCATATCTATAAATATATACTCAGTGCTGACAACCAATTTCTCTCATGCGCAGAGTTTCAGAGCTGAGCACAAGCGACCACCATTGACTACAGCGCCATCTCGTGGCGAGTCATCCCCAGGTCAAATTATTATTCGCAATTTACAATCGGTTAGTCATGAAGTTGGATCACTTCAATTAGCTGCACCTAACCACCCTGGTTTCTAATTGATAATTTATAATAACTGCATTTCATATATTTTATCGCTATTTACTATCAATCTTAATACTGTTTTTAAATTTTAATCTTAATGGCTTTCTTAATTTTATTGAACAGGAATGATGCAGTAATTTTGGGTACTAAAATTTTCGTTTTTTTTTGTCAGTGAATACCTTCACTGGGTTCAGACGAGATGTTCTTTGGGCTTGGTTAGGGTTATTAGGTTTAAGAAACTCGGCTATGGGAGCAGCCTATCCCAGGATGGAGGGAGGGGTTGTTCCAAACACATTTAGCATGACCTCTGGTATTCGTGCTATGTACTTGTTCTATTAAATTTTCCCTTCTCGGTAGCCATTATCTGGTTGACTTTTCCTCTTCTTGTACTTTAATCGATTTATGTTCGAAATTTGATTATTTGAGCAACTGTTAATTAGATAATATAGTTTAAAGTCAGATCATCATGAAGTGAAGTCTTTTCAAATAGCTGCACGTAATCGTCCTTTTTTTCTAATTAGTAATTAATATTAACAGTATTTCATATATTTTATATTATCTGAAAGATTGATCATTCGAGCAAATATTCACTCGAGCAATTGTTCATTCGGTAAATTGTTCGTTCGAGCAATTGTTTTTCAAGCAATTGTCTTTCGAGAAATTATTCATTCGAGCAATAGTTTTTCGAGCAATAGTTTTCGAGCAATTGTCTTTCGCGCAATTATTTTCGAGCAATTTACCGGCTACCTACCTACTAGTATTTATCAATGCCTACCTAGTTACCTACATCTGTTCATCAACAGCTACCTAGTTATATCTACTAGTAACTAGGTTTTATCAATACCTACCTTATAGTTATGATACGTAAATAAGGCTCTAGAATGAGCTTCCTGCAATATGTAGCGATATTCTTACCATTAAGATTTGCTCCACGACTCAATATACAGTGTGTTTCAACATTTTTGTGTCTTTTCAGTGGCTTTTATTCATAGTTATACTGACGAAAAAAATAAATAGTAATACACCAAAATGTTCAGGAAAAGTTGATTTTTGTTGATTAATAGCAATAGATACATATTATAGAAGGTGCTGGAAGTGGCCTCCATTTTGCTGCACACAGAGATTCGCCCGCTTCAAAACATTAAGTGCTACTACACTCAGAAGTACATTCCCGCGATGTTCTTCTGAAAATCTCTTCACAACATGGGTGACATCTATTTGTGATAAAATAAAATCAGATAAACCAATATGAAAACCGTACATTTAAAAACTCATTAATCAGAAAAAAATAAAATACAGTATTACAAATTTTGATAAAATAATTACGAAACTAATAATTCAAAACATTCTAAAATTTGGTAAAATTATTTGAAATAAAATTATTAGAAACAAATATTATGCAAGAAAAAAACTAGGAAACACATTAATTAAAAAAAAAAATAAAAGGCAGTAAAATATTTATAAAACACATAAAATGGAGTAATATAATTTCACAACAGTTAATTTGGAAAAAATATTTTGCAACAATTTAGTACGAAAACAGTTAAAATTAAGTAAAATATAAAGAAAACGCATAATTATTGATAAAATAACTACGAATAAATTAATTAGAAAACGCACAATTTCCAATAAATTAATTAACAATAAAATAATTTGCACAAAAAAAATAAGCGCAAGTGTAATTAGAGTAAAATAATTAGCGCAAATATAATTAGAGCAAAATAATTTGCGCAAGTATAGTTAGAGCAAAATAATTTGCGCAAAAAATACGCTCCGCCCAGCTGTCTCGATAACTACCGCCCACAGTGACGTCATTACTTCTTCATTGTGAGAAAAAAAGGTAATAAAGTAAATGTGATAGTGATTCTTTGTATGTAGATACTTTAAATAATTAGTGCAAATTTAATTAGAGCAAAATAATTAGCACAATATAATTAACGCAAATTTAATTAGAGAAAAATAATTAGCACAATATAATTAACGCAAATTTAATTAGAGAAAAATAATTAGCGCAAATTTAATTAGAGAAAAAGAATTAGCGCAAATTTAATTAGAGCAAAATAATTAGCGCACAAATAATTAGAGCAAAATAATTAGCACAATATAATTATCGCAAATTTAATTAGAGAAAAATAATTAGCGCAAATATAATTAAAGCAAAATAATTAGCGCAATATAATTAACGCAAAAAATACTCTGTTAACTGCCTGTGTACTTTTACACTTTAAATGTCATATTTTTGTGTCAGTATTATTTGAGAACAGACAGTTAACAGAGTATTTTTTGCGCTAATTATTTTGCTCAAACTATATTTGCGTTAATTATATTTGCGCAAATTATTTTGCTCTAATTAAATTTGTGCTAATTATTTTGCCCAAACTATATTTGCGTTAATTATATTTCGCTAATTATTTTTCTCTGATTAAATTTGTGCTAATTATTTTGCCCAAACTATATTTTCGTTAATTATATTTCGCTAATTATTTTGCTCTGATTATATTTGCGCAAATTATTTTGCTCTAATTAAATTTGTGCTTATTATTTTTCTCAAACTATATTTGCGTTAATTATATTGCGCTAATTATTTTGCTCTAATTATATTTGCGCAAATTATTTTGCTTTAATTAAATTTGTGCTAATTATTTTGCCCAAACTATATTTGCGTTTTATATTTTTCGCTAATTATTTTGCTCTAATTATATTTGCGCTAATTATTTTGCTCTAATTAAATTTGTGCTAATTACACACTAAACACTACGTTTGAACGTCTTATTCCGTGATTGGTTCTATTCATTGATGACATTAAGTAAAAAAGATTCATGTCATCGAAGGTATCCAGCGTTGCCATTGGATCTAAAAGAAATGGGTGGAGCTTCTCAGATCATTTTTGCGCTAATTACACTTGCGCTAGTTACACTTGCGCTAATTATACTTGTGCTAATTACACTTGCGCTAATTACACTTGCGCTAAATACACTTGCGCAAATTAAACTTGTGCTAACTATTTTATCGATAATTATGCGTTTTGAAATTAGTTGTTTCGTAATTAAATCACTGCTAATTATAGGTTTTGTCCTTATTTTTCCTCATTTTGAATGTTTTTATTTATTTAACCGTTAATAATATTATTGTATTTTGATAGTTTTACAATTATTTTACTCAAAAAAATGAGTATTGAAATTATAGTTTTCATAATTATTTGGTTGGCTATTATTTTACCTCAAATTAATTTACAAGTAATTATTTTTTCACATTTTATGAGATTCTTAATTATGTGTTTCTTAATTATATTTCCCGTAATTGGGAGTTTTCTAATTATATTATTACATTTTTTACTGTTTTCTATTATTATTATTACTAATTAATCGTTGCCATTTTAGTTTACTCTTAATTATTTTGCCCGTAAGTAATTGACCCCTCCCCACAACATTGATTAGTTCGTCCACTGTAGTTGGTTTTGTAGTATATACTTCTTTTTGAGCTAAGGGCCAATAATAAAAATCCAAAGGCCTCAAATCTGGTGCCAATATTAAAGATTGTGAATATAGCCATAATACAGTGTTGGCAATGCCCTATCATTTCATAGAAACTGAACTGAAAATCAACGCAGCGGAATATTTGAGGATTGGAATGATGTTTTGCTGCTCTTGATTTGTTAAAACTACGATGCTACCAAACTCGATCATGCCTTTTTATGACTTCGATAGCGTACGGAGCAAAACAAGTACAGACTTTCCAGTAGAAGAATCCTCCCTTGTTAATCGGTTGTCTGATAACCATTTAGTGTATCAGCTCTCTAGATATGAATATTTGCGAATATTGTTTTTCAGTGTGATCGAAGTATAGTCTAAAGCGGCGTTTACACGGGCACACGAGTGTGCCACTGCTGTGTGTTCAAGGCTCTCGACACACACTTTTTGAGTGTGGCACACAAAAAGGCCGATCGCTCCGGAACCGAATGCATGTGTGGCACTGCTATGTGCCGGGACAATAAATATAACGTATAATTAAGTTACAGCTAAAATAGTTTAGTATTTTTGATGGTTATTAGGATTGGTAGGTTAAATAAAGTTTTTACCAACAGGGTAAAAGGATATATTCACGAGATAGATAATAATTTTGGATAAGTTAGGGGAAAGTTAAAGCCTGTAAAATAAGAGTGAAGATTTGGAAATTAGAAAGTATTTCTACAGAAAAGTAGATATAACATTTACTAAACAAAACATCATTGCAATATGAATATTATTAAAATTTTAGAGATATTTAATTCATTGGTAATGTTACAGAGTTTGAATACAGTGAAACTCCTGAGTTTATAATTCAGAGCCACGTCATATTTTTGGTACACTATTGATAGTTTTCTATAATTATAATCTTAAGAAGACCATAGTTATTGAGGGATAACTTGACGTATATTATTTTCAATAATCTAAACATAGAAAATACTTCAAAACTGAAGTGTATTTCATAATTCAGGTCCTTCAATTATACTTTAGTGCTTCAGGAAATATTCGTTGAATAAAAGCGAATATTTGAACAATATTTATAACATCTACGATAGGATATTAGTCACTAACACGTACCGAAACTGAAACACAGGCAAGTGAGTGACACTCAGCAGTGCAGGCACAAAGTATACGTGTGAACTGATCACTGGAAAACAGTGCCACACACTGCGTTCGAGAAGCGATTTGGGCATACACCAGTGGCACACTTGTGTGCCCGTGTAAACGCCGCTTAACGTTAATTAACACCCTAATATTTACTTTCTGAAACAGCAATTTGAAAAGCACTCCCCAATCTCCATGCCGATGAAATAAAGAAGTTGTTCACAGTTTTAACCCTAGATCTCAAAATTGATTGAAGGGAAAATTGACTTTATTGTTGAAATCATCATCTGCGGGAATTATCTTATGTAGGCTGTAAGGACAACAGAGATAAATGTTAAAAATGATCCATTAACCAATTTTATAATTTATCCTTAGAATCAAGTGATTTTGAAATAAATAAAAAGTCCAAAATTAGTGGCGGGACCTAATACTCGTTGCTATTGAATCATTATAATATCATTATTTGGTGAAATTCTTCAGTTATGAAGTATTGGTTCCTTCATAATTAGGAACCACTTCATAACTCATGTGCACTAAATATTTCATATGATTTAAATCTCGGAGAAAACTGTAGTCTTTTAGGTATAGCTAGGACAAAATGCTTGACATAAACAGTTTTCTATAATTGATAATTGATAACTTAGATGCGTTTCATAATTGAAGTCCTTCATTACTCGAGTGCTTCATTATGCAGAACTTCAAACTTTAATAGATTCATATAACAAAATTGATGATATATAGATTTATTTATTTCATATTAATGAATAATTGATTCAAAAGTTTAGTATGTAGTCTTAATTGAGAAAAGACAACATTCACATAATATTTTCTGTGGTACAAAAAAGATGAAACACCATATAAAGTTTTAATGGTCAATCACGTAAATAAATATAACTAATTTATATATTCAAACAGTAATTTATCACAAATAGTTTCAATAAGCTATATTCTTTGTGTATTTCTGTTAATACGATTGCCTTACTGCATTATATCTCTAGGATGCATTACATGATGCATTTCCATCTTAATGATAAAGTCTCATCCAGAAAAATGAAATCATTTTCTCCAGTCTCATCAGCAAAGAGGATTGCTTCTATTTACCAGCACCCGAGGCAGGCAATCTTGCCTCGTTACTTCAGAGTAGCGCTAATCCTTATACCGCTGAGTTACCTACATGTACGTTACATGTCATTGAACTTCAGTCATGTCAGTATCTAATGTTGACAAGCCA